>PVJS01021759.1:0-31210 GCA_004027185.1 Glis glis
TGGCATGGTGGTGCACGCTTGTAATCCCAGTACTTTGGGAGGCAGAGACCGGAGGATCCGGGTTTGCGAACAGCCTCAGCTCTCTCTCTCTCCCTCTCTCTCTCTCTCTCTCTCTCTCTCTCTCTCCCCTTAGTGAGGCGCTCTGCAACTTCGTGAGACCCGGTTTCAAAATAAAGTATAAAAAATAGGGCTGGGGGCGTAGCGTGGAGGTAGAACGCCCCTGCGTTCAATCCCTGGTACCGAAAAAAAAAAATTCTTGGTTATTCTCATTCAGTGCTTTAAATTTCTGGAGGAGATGTAAAGTAGGCTTACTGGATTCAGACACTGAGATTCTGATTTGAATTTCCATGCATTTGGAAAAAAGATGGCATCTCAATAATATTAATCATTCCTATTCAAAAATGTGTCTATTCAGTATTTGCCTTATGTTTCTATAATTTATACTTTTTTGAAGGATTTTTCAGTCTTAAATTGATTGCTAAATAGCCACTGAATTTTCTTGCTGGTTATTGGAGACCCTTAGAAAAGCTGTCTATTCTTATCTGCTTGTTTAGAAAATGACCACATTGTTAAATGGTGTTAGAATTTCAAATAAAGTTTCCATTGATTTTAACGAACCTTCCCTGCAGATGATTATGCCTGAAAATACAACAATATTTTTTCTCCTTCCAGCATTTATAACATATCATTGAAAAATCTTATTTTGACAGAACTTCCAAAGCCATGTTAATAATAGAGACAATAGTGAAAACTCTTTCATTTCATGTTTAAATGAGATACTCTGCCTATTAGGATGCCTTTATGTACAGGAAATCGAATTCCTGACAAAAAAGATTTATGGTACAGGTCTTCTGAGTCAGCTTCTTAGTAATTAACATTTTTTTCTTTTCTCTGATGATTTCAAGTTGGCTTCTGGGTCATAAAGCATGCATTATATTAAACTTTAACATGGCCGGGCGTGGTGGGGCACGCTTGTAATCCCAGTACTTTGGGAGGCGGAGACCGGAGGCTCCGGGTTCACGGCCAGCCTCAGCGCTCTCTCTCTCTCTCTCTCTCTCTCTCCCTGTCTCTCTTAGTGAGGCCCTCCGCAACTTCGTGATACCCGGTTTCAAAATAAAGTATAAAAAAAATAGGGCCGGGGGTGTAGCTCGGAGGTAGAACGCCCCTGGGTTCAATCCCCAGTACCGCAAAAAAAAAAAAAACCAACAAAACTTTAACATGTAATGTGAAAATATTTTCCAAAGGGTTATACTCCCATTATAATTTGTAAGCATATTTTCATGAATACTTGGTAATATGATATTTCTTGATATTTGGAAATTTATGTTCAGAAAAATTCAAAACTAGGTCATTAAATGTTGAGTATTTTGCTATTTGTTTATTGAAATTTGTTTTCCCTCTTTTTTAAATGTATGTGAATAGCTCTTGCTTATTTTTGTTTAATGTTTATCTTTATATTTCATTTGTAGTATTCTTTCTTTTTTAAAAAACCTATTCTGGCTAGAAAAATCATTAGTCATCATTATTAGTCATCATTATTTTCTACCAGTTTTTTAACTTGTCTTTTCACTTTCTTGGAAGTATCTTTCAATGAACCAATTTTAAACATAATTTTTGATAGTTAAATTATCTAATTTTTAGTTTTTTTTTTTTTTGCGGTACCAGGGATTGAACCCAGGGGCGTTCTACCTCTGCGCTACACCCCCAGCCCTATTTTTTTATACTTTATTTTGAAACCAGGTCTCACGAAGTTGCGGAGGGCCTCACTAAGTAGAGAGAGAGAGAGAGAGAGAGAGAGAGAGACAGTGGGAGAGAGAGAGAGAGAGAGAGAGAGAGAGAGCACTGAGGCTGGTCGTGAACCCGGATCCTCCGGTCTCTGCCTCCCAAAATACTGGGATTACAAGCGTGCGCCACCACGCCCGGCTAATTTTTAATATTTCTTTACATAAGAAATCTTTTCCTACTCAGAAGTAACAAAAACATTTTAAAATGTTGCCTTTCATGTGTCTTTAACCCCTCTAAAACGAACTTTTCAAATTGGTGTAAGTAGGAATTCAATATTGTTTTTTATGTGGATAATAAATTGCCCCAGTCCCTATTGTAGAATAATCTCTTCTTCCCCTTAGTGATCTGAAATGTTACCTCTGTCATATACCAAATTTCTACGCATATGTCGGGGCTGCTTCTGATGTCTCTATTCTTTTCCATGGCCTAACTGGTTTATCTCTGAGCTAATACTACTCTGTCTGAGTTGCTACATTCTATGAACATCCTTTCTAATATAGCAAGTCTTTTCAAAGTTTTTAAATATTGTTAGCCATCCTTGGCCTTATAGATTTCCTCCATATATATGAAGATGAGTTTATCAAATTCTTTAAGTTGTTTTGTTGGCATTTTTATTGAAATTCATTGAACTTATAGGTTAAATGAACAATGAATGGCATCTTTACCATATTGAGGTGTCTAATCCACAAAATAGTTATACCTCTTCAGGTACAGGTCTTTTTTATGTTCTTCACTAGAAATTTTAAAGTTTTCTTCATACATGTCTGCTATTTGAAAATTACAATGCATGTAATGTTTTCCTTCCTTTTTCATAGAATTTTAAAAATAAATATTTCCAAATAATCACTTGTATATAAGATCACTTCTAATTTCAATATAAATATCATGCTTGATATTGTTACCAACTTCCTTGTAAACTCTTAAATTTTAAAGTGTGTTTATAAATACATTTAGATTTCTATATAGATACTCATATCATCCGTGAATAATTATAGTTTTGGTTCCATGTTTCCAAACTTTATAACTTTAGTTAATTAACTAGGATTTCCATTACAATGCAAAACATAAGAGGTGACAGTGGACACTTCTGTTTTTATACCATTAATAACGATATTTTCTAAAAGTTTTTGGTAGATATCCTTTAAAAAGTTAAGGAACCATCATAGTCCATTTGGGCTGCTATAGCAATATGCCATAGATTGAGTAGATTATTAAAAAAATGTATTTCCCATAATTCAGAGGGCCAGGAAGTACAATTTCAAGGTGCCAGCAGATCTGTGTCTGGTGAGGGCCTGTTTTTTGGTTCATGGATGGCACCTTCTGGCTGAATCCTCCTCACTTGGTGGAAAGAGCAAAGCATCTCTTCGGGGCCTTTTACTAATCTCATGATCTATTCATCTCAAAGAGGAATCATAATCTAATGCCAAAGGCCCATCTCCTGAAACCATCACCTTGGGGGATAGATCTCAACTTATGAACACAAATGTTCAGAGTAGAGTAGGAAGTTTCTTTCTATTTTTATTTTGGTAGAGATGTCTTAGTTTTTGTCATGAAGTATTTATAGCTATTAAACAGTTTATGCATCTACAGATATGAAAATTTAGATTTTATTATTTAATGTACTGATCTATTAAGTTGCATATATTGATTTTCTTTTTTTTATTCTTTTTCATGTTCATTTATTGGTGCATTTTAATTATACATTTTGATATGTGTCCGGGTATCAACATCATACATGCACACATTGCACATTTAGCCCTCTCTCCAATCCCACCCTATTCCCGCCCCCTTCCCTCCCTTTCAAGCTCTGGATAGTGATTGAGTCTTATAGGTTTGTGTATATACATCATGTGCTATAGTGTGTTTCCCTCCACACCTCTCCCAACTCCCTCAGTTAGGTCACCTTCTTTGTCCATCTAAAGATTTCTTCTTCTTCCCTTCTAAGTCCCTTCTAAGACCCATTTTATCTAGCTCCCACAGATTAGGGGGGACATCCGACTTTTTACTCTTAGTGACTTACTATTTTCTTATGTGGAACTATCCTGCTTTCTAGGGATAATTAAACTTGTTGATGACCTACTGTTCTTTTCATGCATTGTATTAGATTTAGTTTTATTCTATTTTGTTAAGAAGTTTTGCATCTCTTTTCATGGATGAAATTTTGCTTTTTGTTCCTTTGTCTCTTTTTTGTTTTAGTATCATGGTTATACTTCTTTAAATAAGTTGGGGAACATTTCTTCTTTTTCTATTCATTAGAAAAGTAAAGATATTGAAATGCTCTGTCATTTAAAGCTGGGTAAAACACATCGATTAAACTATCTGGAATTGGTGTTGTGTGTGGAAAGATCTTAAAAAATAATACTAGGATTTTCCAATCAATTTCCTCTAAATTTATATATATATATATATATATATATATATATACTTTTTCCTCTGTTTTTAAGATGATCTCTTTCTTCAGTACATTATGATATGTCT
The DNA here is from genome assembly GCA_004027185.1 of Glis glis. Taxonomy (NCBI): domain Eukaryota; kingdom Metazoa; phylum Chordata; class Mammalia; order Rodentia; family Gliridae; genus Glis; species Glis glis. The sequence goes on from PVJS01021759.1 coordinate 4,264, forward strand.
AAGTATAAATTTATTTGTATTTTTCTTATTGGATGATAAATTAGATCTTCTGAATATATGGATTTATTTTCTTCACTGTTACTGGGATATTTCCAGCTAGTCTTCAAATTTTTCCTGTCCTCAATTTTTTTCTTTTTTCTTTTGGGATTCCAACTATAAGAATGTTTGGCTCTCATTCTAGCCTCTAAGTCTTCTAACGTCTCCCTTTGTTTCATCTTCTTTTCTCTGTGTGCTAAATTCTGAAAATCAACCTTCAGATTAACTGATACTCTTTTCAGCAATGTCTTATCTCCTACTTAACTCATTTATTGCATTTTTTATTTCAGCAATATTTCTCATTCCTGAAGTTACTAAGTTACTATTGTTTATTGTTAAATTGTCTTGGTCATTTTCTTATAACTTATTACTTGTTCAGCCCCCCCTTTTTCAACTATTCCTTTTTAATATTTCTAATATAATTTTTCCATTCTGTGCCTGATAATTTTTTTAACATCAGAAGTCCTTGGAGATCAATACCTATTGTTTACTGCTTTTACCTTCTCTTGGTTATGAATTATTTCTGCATGTGTGTTGATCATAAATTTTAATTTGTTAATTTGTTGAGCTTAGTATTTGGGAATTATGAAGGCCAAAGGAAATTATGCTTTCCTGTAGAGAAAATATGTATTAGTTTCTGTACAGAGCCAGTGACTGATCATTTCCTGGTAGCACAATACTGCCCTGGGACAATCACCTTCCCCACCTCACAGGGACCCAAGATTTACTAATGACAGAGCTAATGTAGCCAAGTTTTGCAGTCTGTATTTCCCTGTTTTGCTTGCTATTTGGAGTTTTTGCTGTGGTTTTAGTATGCTTTTCTCCCCTTGTATTTTGTTTATTTGGTTTAATGTCTGATTTTAATGTTACCTTTGGAGAGGTCCCCATTTTGTAGTGAGGCCAACAATGCATTGAAAGGTGTTGAAATTTACAGTTAATCCAGTTATATGTTATCAACGGGAACCTTGACAGCATCCAGCTCACTGACATGCTTGTAGAGGCAAAAGTTCAGTAGTTGTTTTACTAGCTTCTTGAATTGATTTATTTCATTTAATTTCTTTTTCATATAATAGAAGAATTTAATCTGTTGAATTTTCCACTGTATATAGCTTAGGTAGTAATTTACTCGGCATGAATTTTTCTTTATGATTTTCAGTTTGTTTACAATTGCATCTTCCCAAGATTTAACCAACTCCTCTAGACATAAAAGTTTTGTCTTAGCTCCACTATGAAATAGTAAATGGAAGGTAGATATTCATGCTTAAGCCAGAGGATAAAGAGAATGACTAGTTCCTACAGCCAGGGTGGTGGTGGTAGTTATTAAAGTGAGAATTCTGGAGCAGCTGGATATTAGTTTAAGCAGGTGAATATTAGCTAAGAGCCATAGATTCAATTTTCGCTTCTCATGAGAAAAACTTTTCATTGCTTTCATGTTTGGGTAATTTACTTTTATTATGTGAAGGGGCTTAGAATAGTAAATTTAAATGTAGAATTGATCAGATTACAGTTCATCAATTGCTTACTGAATTTTATTTTAAAATATGTATTTTTTATTTTTTATTTTATTTTATTGATGCATTGTAATCATACATCTTGATGAAGTTCAGGGTGGTAGAGGCATACATGCACACAGCACTCGTTTATCCCTCCCCCAGTTCCTACCCCCTTCCCTCCCCCTTCCCATGCTCAGCATAGTGACTGACTTTGATAAGTTTGTGTATGTACATCATGTCCATTGAGGTGTTTTTTTAACTTTTATTTTTAGAACCTTAAACTATTGAACCTTAAGAAATGTAGCACCTTTCAAAGTATATTTGAAATTTATTTAAAAAATAATGTGTTAACATTAAATGTCATCCATAATACTGCATTGATACAGCATATACATTTTCAGAAAAATTTGAAATGCTAACATTAAATAAAGAAAAATTTTACAAACAAATTAACAAACAAATATTATTACATAGAACATATATATTAAACCGCAGGAGTCATTCCTCAGCTCTTTAATTTTGCCCTTTCTCCACACAGTTCCAGGTCAAGGTAGGTGTTAATGTTACCATTATTTTCAAGCCTCTCTAAGACAAATGTGGTCTACTGCCCTTGCTTTTCCTTGGTTTCGAGGTCTAGACAGAAGGGGAAGAACATGCTTATTAATGGCATTGAATGTGAAGTTTGTATTTACACTCTTCTTTTTTCCTCAAAAGTCCTTCTATCCTTGCACCATGTCCTGGACATGGTAGAAATTGAATAATGTATTTAACATTAAAGAAACGAGAAACAAGCAAAGGTGCATCCATCAGCATTCTTGCAGCTATAATCTAAAAGATTGACCACATATCTTAGACCAAAGACAATTTATTTTTTTATGGTTTGGGTTTAGTCCATGAGGGGCTGGGGACTGTGGATCTCAGGGCATGGTGGCGGGAGGTGGAAAGAGGGAGAACACATGGGCTGTGCTCACATCATGGAGGCTGGAGGCAAGAGAGCAAGGGGAGGGAGGAGGAACCATATATATATAACCTCCATGGCTGCACCTCCAGGGATCCACCTCCTCCAGCCACACCCTACAGGCCGACCAGGCACCACCCAGGTAAATCCATTACAATGGATTTATCCACTTCTGGGATTACAACCCTCATTACTCTACTTTATCAACCCTGAATATTAATAAATTAGCTCTTTAGGGGACATTTTATATCTAACTGTAACAGAAAGTCAAAATGAAGAATGGTGCTGACTTATCCTCTGTACTTAAACGAGACAGGAGAGCTGAATCCTATAGAAGGCATCGCTGCTACTGGCCTCAATTCCAGGCCACTGTCCTGCTACCTGTACTTGGGCGTGACATCATCAGGCTAGTGGTAGAGTAGAGCAGGACTGCAGGTAGGACTGTCTGCATCCAAACCCCAGCTCTGCCACAGCTTTGTGCCATGCCCAGTACCTCAGTTTTTTCATCTGTAAAATGGGATTAGAGTACTCCTAACACAGACTTATTTTGGGTGGTGTGTGTGTGTGTGTTACTGAGGATTGAGCCCAGGGGTGTTCCACCTCTGAGCTGCACCCCAGCCCTATTTTATTTTTTATTTTGAAATAGGGTCTCACTAAATTAGTGACCACTATCCTCAATTCTGCGATCCCTAGCTTAACTAGGGACATGTAAGTAGACACTTAAGTAGAAACCGAAACATCCTTTTGATTGGATAACCTAGCTTAGACAATTTGAATCCTTATCCCCTAAGTCAGTAGGAAGCATTTAATAAAAATCTGAAAACTGTATAAAGAATTCACACAAACAAATTATCCTTCAAGCTTTAGTCTTTTACTGGTTAAGATGGCAGATCTGGAGTTTCTGCACTTGTTACTATCACCTGTAATTATAGGTGCCTTTTTAGAAATCAGCTTTGATTTCTCAAGACCTCATTCTGAAGAGGTAGGAATTACACAGTTTAGCACCTGTGGTTGTTATGGACCTGTTTGTAAAATGGAGAGTGTAGTTGCTTGAGACTGTGACATCAGAAGAGAGGTTGCATTCAAGGATGGAGGGCACCAGGCTCATCTTCTAGCTCCCTGGGACTGAGCTGATAGAGCATGGAGCGGGCCATGCAAATGCAGGCCCCACACGCAGGGGTGGGCATCATCCCCACGGTGGTTTGGTGATGAGGTCATAGGTCTGCACGACTGAACCAACTATTTAGCCTTAGTGATTTGCCAAAGCTCATAGGATTAGTGACCTGACTTTAGTCGAGGCCTTCTTGGGAAAATGGGAGGGCAAGGGAGCAAAATCCACACTGTGACTTCCTTCTCTCCTCGGGGTTCCACCGTGTCACCCAGAGCCCACAGGTGAGTCCGTCTGAGATTTGAGTCACAGGCTTTAGTACTTAGAGCCCCCACTCGAACTCCACCTGTATCAGATTAAGGACAGTCACTCACCTTATAAATTATGCTTCTTTATCCCGTCACTTTAACATACATTTGTTCAAAATATCAACCTCTAGATTCATAATGTCTTGTCTTCCTCAATATTTCCATCCTTGTAGAACATTTAATCAGTCTCATACTAGTAGTCAGTGTTGTTTATCCACTATCTCAGTATAGCTTTTAGTTTCAGGGTTTCAGGGAACCGATTATGATAAACCTTGGAACTGTATTTCAGTACCTGACCTTTCAAATAGTGAATCTCATACATGAGCTTCCTCTTTTGAGATTCATTATGACTCACTTTGACTGGTAGGCATTTTTTTCTAGTGCTATTGTAGGTAAATAACATGTGGAGTAGTAAAACCATACTTAACAAGCCAGGTACTTATTACTTAAAATCTATATAATTCTTTATGAAAAACGGTGATTCTTTTAAAGTGAGCAATTATCCCATTATTTTATTTACCTTGCATTCATATTTTTATGTTTTATGTTTTTTTAAACATAATATTCCATATTTGCCCTAATATAAAGGATTTCTGGCCAGGCATGGTGGTGCACACCTGTAATCCCAGTAATTGAGAGGCTGAGACAGGAGGATTGCAGGTTTGAGGCTAGCCTCAGCAACTTAGCAAGACTCTCAGCAACCTAGAGAGACCCTGTTTCAAAATAAAAAGATAGAAAAAGGACTGGGGTTTAGCTCAGAAGTAGAATGTCTCTGCATTCAAGCCCTAGTACCAAAACCAAACCAAACCAAACCAAAACAAAACAAAACAAAAAAAAAACCCAAACAAACAAACAAACCAAGATTTTTGCACTTTTTTTCCATTTGAGATTTTTATGTCTTAAGGACTCCTTAGCTCAATGACATGTTAAGTCTAAAATAAGTGTATATGTTATATTATTTTTCTAAGCTTCAGTCTTCTTATCGATAAAATGGAGATGTTAGCAAAATTATAGGTTTATGGTAAGGACTCTATAAATAATGATGTGCTATACAAACATGAGATTTTTCCTTAAATGATATTTACTGAAATGTTCTTCTTGTCAGCCTTACTGACCTAAGCATTGTCAAGCTGGGGACAACGTGGTGGCTCTAAGTCTCTGGTACCACAGAGATCATCTTTATAAAACCAATTAGTGAGGCATTTTCTTTGCACAACATGAAGCGATTGGAGACATTTGAGCAGACAATTCCTTTTTTAGGTCAAACTGTCCACATTTAGCCTAGTAAGAAGGTTTCTCATGTAGAGTGATCAGATAAATAATATTTACAGCTTTCCATCTGGACCAACTATGGACACTAGCCTGGAATCCCATGGTACTCTTGACCACCAAGAGAATTCTTGGTGGTAATTGTCTTGATTTTCCATAGAGTAGAGAAATTACTACCAAATTAGTGAGTCATTGAGAAGTCCCCAGATGAAGAAGGCATGGAGCTGGAAGAGTCTGTGAGAGCTCTGGTGGTCCTGTTCAGAACACCTGGCTCTTGGCCCACCTCCTTCTCTCTGCACGCCATGGCCTGACTTCTTGCTGAGTAACTTAGGTGGCTCTGGGGAGTTGGAGTTCCCTCTGGCAAGTGGAGAAATGGGAGGAAAATAGAAAATTGTGTTTTGTTTCATGTTCTTGGTACAGGGTTGTCAAGTCAGAGGAGACACGATAGTGATGCTTCCATGGCGGGGACTAAGGGTGAGGTTTGAGTGATGTTGCTCTACCCACTAGTCTAAGGGTTTGGAAAGAAACCCCCCTGACTTCTAAGGTGGTAAAAAGGAAATTAGCTCAGAGGAATTTTGAGGTCTAAAGTTCCAAGTGATTTCATTCTGTGTCTAGCCTTCTGCTTGGATACTTTATCGAGCTTTTCTGGCCTGCCTTGCTCAAATCTGCACTTCTAGTGTCAAGTACAGTACCTGGTAGGAAATGAGTTTGCAACGTATTCTTGCTGAGTAAATGTAATGGCTTTTGAAGATTCCAGACTCCTACCCATTTCATCATCAAGTGACACTTTGATCTAGCTATTAAGATGAAGAGACAGAGAGAGGGAGAGGAAAAGAGAGAGAGAGAAACCAATAATGCTTAACAGGCTCTCTCTTCCCAGAGGTCTTTTAACAGAAAACAGAATTAGAAACTTAAGAACTATATTCATAATATGGGTGAGGGAGGCATCTTTGTTAATGGGCAAAGAGGCCAGAGGACAAATGGGTCTCCTCCATACTTCCCTGAGAATTTTGTATTCATAACTTCTACCTTCCAAGTCACACAACAAATTTACTTTCTCCAATCATTGCCCCATTCTCTATTTTGACAGGAAAAATAAATGATTTCTTTGCACATCTTGTCCTACTTACTATAGCTCAACTGAATTTCCTATCTAATAATTTGGTAATTCCTGTACTCAGAATGTATCTCTCATCTTACAGTGAAGGAAAATGTTCCAGCTTGAAGATGAGGCTTGATGTAGCTTGCTGGGTATGAGAGTGAAAAGAGAAAAGAACATGCAAACCAGGACAAGAAAGATTCCTCTAAGTCCCTCTGAGAAATGCAGGAGTCATGACCAATTGCAAAATCCACAGCATTGTTAAATGCGCAGTAGGATGATAACACAAAGCGTGAGCCTGGCCAAAACCACAAGCTCTGGAACAGGTCCAAACTAAACACAGACAGGAAACCACCCACCCAGGCACAGAGAGGTTAGGTGCTCCCTGGCAAAAGGCAAGTGTGCCCATGACTGACAGTCAACTCTCCTTGGGCAGTGTCTCTGACTAAGGACTTAGGAAAGGAGTAACTGTGTCTAAAATCACTTTATAAAAAATGTAGAAGTGCAAAATATATTACAACTCAAATATTTAAAATAATCCTAATATTTTACTATTTTTTCAGGAGACCCAAATCCTTTAATAGTTTTAATTGTTTTCTTGGCTATATTGCTGGGAAAAAATCCCAATAAAATATTTTACAGTATGGGCTATAGACTGACACTTAAGACCTATTATTATTCACTTAAACAGAGGAGAATTTTAGTGAAGCTGTTACTACTATGGTCTAATTCCCACCTTTTAAAGTCGAGTTTTATTATTTATCCCTGGGTGATGTAGATTGATTTTCTTGCTACTTTCTATTGCCACTATTAAAATATCTACTAGATAACACTAATAAACCACTTAAGAAATACCAGGCACTGTTTGAAACATTTGACATATTTTAATTGCCTTTTATCCAGTAACAAGCCTGTGAGTTAGTGTTATTATTATATCTAATTTGGGGAAGAGGAAATTGAGTCATGGAGAGATGAAGCCATTTTGTTTCTAAGTGGCCAAGTCAGAATTGCTACAATAACAGAGACTTTGAATGATAGCAAAATTAATCATTTTTTAATGAGAATTTTTTTTGAAAACTTCATTGGATCTAGGATGTAGTCATGAAACACTTATGCAAATGATCAAATATGTGTAAAGTGCCTACTATGTCCCAGGCACTGAGCTGGGGACTGGAAAGATCAACTTCACAGATATCCAGCCTCATTTAAAGATGTATAATGATCAGTGTTCCTGGTCTATGTGCACCTTCTTAAAATTGTTATTACTCTGCTGACTAGGAGAAGGGGCTGAGCAGTAATTTCCTCTGGACCAAGTTAGCTGTACTACTAATAGGCTCAACTGGGCTGCTTTTCTTGAACTTTACTTGTTCCTGAATTTGTAGGAAAGCAAATATCTTTGTAGAAAGAGTCTCCTTTCTTGTTGGTTTGTTACTGGAATCATTTTAGCCAGGTGTTCAGTCATGCCATCAACAGAAACCCATCCAGTTTGGCATGGCTGATCAGTGAATGGACAGTTCCTTTGAAATGTCTTTGACTGAGATGAACAGTTCTTTTAGGGATGTGTTACTACATCTAGAGTTTCTTTGTGTGCTTTAAGTGGGAAGCAAAATAGCATCTACTCCTTCTCTAACCCCTAGCTCACTCAGTTCAGCCTGGGAAAGGGCACAAAGATCCACTGTAAAGATGCCTCTGTAGTCAGGAATATTCTATGCCTTCCTTCTAAACCCCAAAAGACCCAGGAAATCCAACAGACAATTTTGTATTGAACCTCTACTCTCCTTTCCTTCATCTTTGATACTATCCAGAGACCAGGTTCTATTCTTCAGTCCACTGGTTCTTGACAAGTGAGGATAAGTTTTCATCTCTAAACTACTGAGCACATATCTTGTAACAAAATATAAGGGTGTATGTAAATATTGACTTGATTTAGTTTTCTTCAGATAAAGATTTGAGGACAAGTAGTTTACATGAGAGGTTGATCACTTTTCTATTGACACAATAATGCCATGTAGCAAGCAACCATTGCTGTATGTCAGCATTAGGACAACCAGCATTTATGTAGGTCAGCAGTCTGCGGCATTGAGCTGGGTCAAGCCAGGCTCTGCTGATCTTGGCTGGGTTCTCTCACTGTCTGGAGATCATCATTCTGTCAGTTGATCTGGAAAGGTCTCAGATAGGGTGACTACTCTGCTCCTTGTGTTTCTCAGTCTTCTTCTGGGATCAGAGACAGGGCATGTCCTTTTCATGAAGACGCAAGAGTGCAAGAGCAAGCAGAAATACACAACTACATTTTAAAGCCTTGGCTTTTGTCATGTCTGCTACAACCACAGAAAAGTTATAAAGTCCAAGAAGCAGATGTCAAGACTTCCAAGACTGGACTAAACATATTAGGATTTGGTTATAGAAAACCGCTGTGAGAAAAAAATGGGAGGAAGTCTGTAAAAGTAGAAAGAGAGACGGGAAAGCGTGGAATGTCCTCAAGACCATGAAGCAAGTCTGACTCTGACTGAATGAGAAAGGGAGAGAAAGTTGGTGGGAAGCAACCTAGACTCTCCTGCAATCCAAAAAATGCTTTTGTAAAGCCACTGAGAAGTCTTCAAGCCAAAGCTGTCCATCAGAGGAATCCCGTGTCTTCCTAAGAATCGCTGGGAGTAGTCTACAGGAAGCATTACCTCAGTATTGACGCAGTGATGAAGTTTAGATCATAGCAGCCAGAGGATGAGGCCCTTATGAATTGTGCTTCATGAAGCTGCAGGTCTACAAGGCACATTCCCATGGCTGCCGCATAGATCCAACCCAGATTCTAAAGATGAGAAAATATATTCTGCTCCTTTCATTAGAGGAACAGCAAAGTCACATTGCAAAGTATACGAATACAGGGAGGAGTAAAGAGTGGGACCATTGATGCAATTGGTCTACCATAGGAGGTGAAGGAAACGCCAGATGAAAAGTGAGGCAAGGCAAGGAAGCGGCCAGCCCATAACCAGGCAGCTACCACTGTGGAGAGCAGATCTAGAAGCCAGAGTAAAGCACCGCTGCAGAGGAATCCACCCAAGGACCAAGGTTGACAAGAGGTATTTTGCAATTGGTTTGGATCAAATTTAGATTAGAATACTGGAATCATGAGAGATAAAGGTCTAGGAAAGATAATGGAGACTGCTGGGCTAAGCTAGTTTATTGATAGGCAGTAATAGGAAGCACGGGAGATTTTTTAAGCATAAAAGGGTTTTTATATAATGTGAAGATTGATTTGGCAGTGAAGGGAGGATGCTTGAGTTGGATGAAGGAGAAAGAGGAGGAAAGGAAACCCATGATCCAATTATAGAAGTCCAGGCAAAACGGTTATGAGAGCTAAGCTACGGTATCATCTATGATTATAGCTAAGGGGAAGACTTGTTGAATACTGATGAATCATAGGCAGCAAATACTAGGGAAGCCAAAGATAACTGGGAATGTGTCCACCTGTGTGACTGAAGTAACAGAGGGGCTTAGGATAGAAATGGTGGAATTAGGCGAATAAAATAATAAAAATTTACTCTTGGGTTCCATCCATTTTGCTAGGTGAGATTAGCCAGTCCCCAAAAATAAATACATGTATGTTTTCTCTTATATGTGTAAACTAGAGAGAAATTTGGAAATAAGGGTAACATCAGGTAGAAGAGAAGAGACTCCAGTGGAGTGATTGAGAGGGTTGGGGAAGGGAGGAGGGGAATGAAGTAAATAGTATAACAGTTGAAGTAATGCTACGTCTATATACAAAATTACTAATTACAATCTCAAAGGCACGTATGGGGAGGAGGAGAGGCTCAGAGGGAAGTGCTCCAACACTTGTGTCCATGTATGTTTCTATCACTCTATACCCCAATATGATGTATAATTACAATGCACCAAATAAAAATAAAGAAATAAAATCAAATAATGATAGCAAAAATGTAAAAAATTACTCTTGGTGGGGGAGACAAGTGATGTTAGATAGTGATGTTTGGCTTTGCTCTAATTGGGTTGTGGTATTGAGAGAATTTTGAGTTAGAGATTATTTATAGACATCTGGGCACATAACACTACAGCTCACATGGTAGAGCTAAAAACACACAACTAAGAATCATTTCAATAGCACCAATAGCCATGCCCAGGCAAGAAAAAGGGAAAAGGTGATATGGAAATGTCCTCAGAGACTTGCAGGTCATAAAGACACTTCCTGGATCCGACTGATGAGAGAAGAGATGACTTCCCCTCTGCCCCAGCCCAGCCCAGCACTTTTCCCATCTCCATATGCCTAGGCTCAGGAGCAGTCAGCACACAGTGAAGTCTCTACTAGCCCCTGGCCATGTGTCTCTCAATTTTATAAAGGTTTTATTCAGCTGTGCCTTTGTTTCCCTTGGTCTTTTTATCATTTTGTCTCATTTGCAGTGATTTGTGAGCCCTATTATGAATTTGCCTTTGGAAAATAATACCTACAAGAATGTAACTTTGCCAAGTAGTATCAGAATCAGAAGAAAAAAACTTATAAGATATGTACTTAAGACTTTATCCTGATAAAGTCTTTAAGGTAAGTGGTATTTGTGATTATACCTGGTTTGAGACTATAAAACCAAATGTAAATGGCAGTGGAAATCCCCTGGTTTCTGCTAGACAGGCTTAAATAGGACCAGGGCAACATGGGCTTTCTGATAGTTGATTCATGGAAGATGTTGTAATTATTTATTGGGTAGGAGGTAGCTCTCTTCAAGGCCCCTAACCAAGAAAAAAAAAATGCTTGCTGCTGCACATCTTTCCTTAAAATCTTCCTCCTGCTCACGTTATAAGCCATCTTAAGCCACTTGAAAGAATTCCTTATGAAACTCACATCCATGGCCAAAGTAGATTCCACTAAAGAGGCCATGGCTACATGATATTTTCCACTGATGACATTCCCTCATCTACTCATGTTGCTCTATGTATCAGCTACCTTCCCAATTATGTGCTTATTAATAATGACAGCAATAAGTACTCTATGTTAAGTGTAGCCTGTTGCTAAGCATTCTATCCTTCTTCACTTTCATCTTGACAGTAACCTTGAAATGTAGCTATTCCCATCTCTTATTTATTTATTTATTTATTTATTTATTTATTTATTTATACAATACTGGGGTCTGAACTCAGGGACATTCTACCTCCGAGCTACACCCCAACCCTATTTTATTCTCTATTTTGAAACAGGGTCTCACTAAGTTGCTGAGGCTGGCCACGAACCCACGATCCTCGTGTCTCAGCCTCCCAAGTACTTAGATTATAAGCATGTGCCATCACGCCTGGCTTGCCATCCCCATTTTATACTGATGAAGCAGATTCAGTGACATCAGTAACTTGCCAAACGCCATCAAATGAGGTGTGCATATATGTTTGTATCATTTGGAATCTCACTATGAGGTATAATTACAATGTACCAATAAAAGTATAAAAAATAGGAAGAGGCAAAGCTGGGATTTGAACTCACAGCTTCCCATTTATTAATGAAAGAATATATACACATGCACTTATAATAACTTTGGAGTAACCTCTGTCATATTTTCTAGATTTTTAAACTTGAATATGGACTAATCACTTGATATTTCATTTTTATATTACCTTTCAAATTTGCAATTGCTGGTTTCTTGGTAAGTAACTAAAGATGATGTTGGTGGTAGGTAGTTATGCTACATAGTTAGATTATAAAGTTCTGATATTTTGCCTTATTTGGTCAGTTATTTGTTCATGGCTTCTCACCCACCATTGGTAGTCATTGCTCAGGATACATATGAAACAATAAAGTAACAAAGATAAGAAGAGCACCACATCATAGGCATGAATACTCTTGCTCGGAGGCTGCATTATTGTTGTTTATGTAAAGTGGGAAGGATCTGAATTTGGTCTGTCTTTTTGTTCTTAGTAAAGTTTACTGTATAAGTGGACATAAACTTAAAAGGGTTACAGCTCTGAATGGACCACGTGATGTGGACAGAATCCCAGAGAGCGATCTTATTTTCTCATGATGGGCTGATCACCGAAAGGAATCTATACAGAGTACTACAACTGTCTTGTTCAAAGTACCACACCTGAAAGCTGGTTTTTGGTTGAGATGGTTTAGAAACCACAATATGTAAATTCACTCAAAATGGATTTGGTTCTCAGAATAGATTTAGTTAACCTTAGAATAGATTTAGTTCATTTTAATCGCTTTTTGAAATGTATAATTGCAATGTACCAATAAAAGTATTTTTAAAAAGTAATGAATTAAGTTAAGTGTAGTACAAGTTAAACCAGTCTTATGCCAAATTTCACTTTACAGGGTATGTGGGTGATATTATATGTATTATTTCCAATATCCACCTTACAAAGTATTAAAAAAAACTTTGTAGAAGTATTAAGAAGCCTGGATAGAAGATGTTGGTATTGCATTAAACTAGATGCATCAAGATTTGCAAAGGGAATTAAGATATAGACTGATCTTATGAGCTTTTATTTTAGAAATATTAAGTATGGTTGTATGACTACTAATAGTGGGGAGTCTAAATTTTAATAAAGTATTTTTATCCAATTTATCTATTTTAAAAATTATCTGAATTTATTTTCAGATAAGAAAGAATGCAAATTCATTACCCGTTTTCTAGTATTAAATTGAAAATTTTAACTTTTCAACATTTTTTGCAATGAAGATGTTTCTTACAATGGAAAAAATTTAATATGGTGGTGTTTCTTTTTCTTTAAGGCTCTTTTAAAATAAATAGCAGGTACACACTATAATAAGCATCTCAACACTGAGAAAATATAGCAATTGAAACATGAAACATAAATCCCTGAAAGAATAGGATTCCCTGACCAGGGCATGCTCTTTCAGTAGGCAAGGAATACGAGAAGTAAATTTATAATTAGAAGGTTGCCTGGTAGACATGGGATTCATGAGAGAGAGAGAGAGAGAGAGAGAGAGAGAGAGAGAGAGAGACCGACAGACAGAGAAATAGAGAGACAGATATCTTTGATATAAATGTTTTAAAAATCAGACTGAAGCCCGGCGTGGTGGCACACGCTTATAATCCCAGTACTTTGGGAGGCAGAGACCGGAGGATCCAGGTTCGCAGCCTCAGCTCTCTCTCTTTCTCTCCCTGTCTCTCTCTCTACCTAGTGAGGCCCTCCACAACTTCGTGAGACCCGGTTTCAAAATAAAGTACAAAAAATAGGGCCGGGGTGTAGCACGGAGATAGAACGCCCCTGGGTTCAATCCCCGGTACCACAAAAAAAAAAAAAAATCAGACTGAAATCATTTCATGCACCCGTCTTTTTTATACTTTTATTAGTGCATTGCTATTATACGCCGTAATGAGGTTCGATGTGATACAAGCATATGTGCACACAGCTCTGAGTCTTCCTTCCGCATCTCATCCTGCTCCCCTTTTCCCTCCCCCGACATGTTAGTGAGATTGATAGTAATACTTTCATATACTGCCATAGTATTATTTGAACTGTTTCCTTCTTCAATCCTCCTTTTTCTCCCCTCTCCTCCTTCCCTCAATTTCTTTCCACTAATCTACTGGTCTATCTCCACATTTATCCAAAGTCCCTTGTTTCTTATTTTCTCTCATGCTTCCACGTATGAGAGAAAACATACAACCCTTGACTTTTTGAAACTGGCTGATTTCCCTTAGTGCAATATTTCCTAATTCCATCCATTTTCTTGCAAATGACATGATTTTGTTCTTTAAGCCTGAGTAAAATTCCCTTGTGTGTATACACCACATTTTCTTTACTCATTCATCTGTTGACAGGCATCTGGGTTGGTTCCATAGTTTGGCTGTTATCATGCACCCATCTTTTGATCACAATGTAGACCCCCTAGTTCCTTGGAGGGCACTTGGTGGCTGTAGCAGACAGGGTGGGTTGATTCTGAACCTTCATTCTCAGCTCCTTCTAGAGGGCATTTGCACTGCAAAGGTTAGGAAGATAAAGTGATAGCTCCCATTTTCCCATATAACTGGGCTTCCAAAGGTGAAGTAGATTCCTCCAGTATGTTTCGTTCACACAATATTTGGGAGAAATGGGAAGCTGAGGCCATTTTTATTTGCTGATGCTTTGGGCTGTTTTCAGCTAGCAACAGGGCTCCAATGTCTGGTTCCCTGCTCTGAGATCTAGTTGCCTTTGTGGAAGATTTTGACTCTGCATCACTGTCATAGTGGTATGCTCTTGAATGAAAGAGTTTTATAGTAGCGATGTCAGTTTTCTGTACTGAACCTTGATGATACAGTGATTTCTCTCTGAGAGTGCTGTTTGTTTCTTTTATCTTGTTAATAGATCCAGTCAAGTTATCAAGTTATGGTCAGCTTTTGACAACCTGGGAGCCATTTGTTTCTTTAGGGTCTTTATATACTTTCTTCTCTGCTCTACAATGTATGGATTCTACATTTAGCCCACTGAGAGAAAATGCTATTTTCAAGTTTGGGGGAGCACCTGTCTTTTTGCCTCCTGTACAGTCTACAGGAGGAAATAAAAAAAAGACATACTGGGTAGATGCTTAGCACCCCATACAGCTGTAACCACCACAAGTAAGTCATGAGGAACATCACCAAATGCAAAAGTACATCTTACAACAAAATTACAAGCCATTTTGTAATTGTTAAGATTGATACTCTTTATCACTCTGCAAGTTAAATTGCATTAGAGTCATCTCTTACTTATGTCATGCTTTTCCCGGCTGTGAACAATCACTTTTTTTCCTTCTATGATGGAGAACAACCTCAGCAGATCAGCAGTACAGAGGAGCTTAATGATCTTTTTGCAAGTCACAGCTGATACAGGGCAAGGCCATGAAGAATGACATCTGTTTATTCATATGGCCAAGGAATATAAATTTGGAAGACTTAATATGTCACACAGTCTTCTTTCATCTTCTAAACACAAGATAATATCAGAAATGATGTTTCCAAATGAAAATTGTAAGATGTGACTCCCTCCCCCTTCCCTTCAAAGCCATCATGTTGGTCCAAGGTAAAACCTTTTTTGTGACTTAGGCCAGCATTTGGCACGCTGTCTAGTGTCCATCATGAAGTAATACACTGACCAACTGACCACTTGTTCCTTCTCAGGAACCAACAAGTATTTTATCTTAAAAATAGCTAAGATACGTCTATACTTATGACATGGCAGTCCTATTCTTTTTTTATCTCCAGTTGAAGCTCTTATTTTATCTGCTCATTATATTAAATTATGTTTAAGTTTGCAAACCAAGGCTACAGTTCTTTTGTTCACCAGGACAGGTACCTCTACCTCACATGTATGAATCCAGCTGCCTTGAAATGCTTCATTCTAAGGCAGTTTCTCAGAAAAGGAAAGAGAATAGGAAACATTGAAAGCTTGGTGCTAGATCTGGCCCACCAGGCATTCACCTATTTTTAAGTTTCATTTTATTTTTATGGTTGGGAAAGAACCAAGGACCTTTGTATAGGAGAGAGAAGTATGGACTTGGTGATGTCATCTTGACAGGGCATGTCCCCAACTTCTTTTAATGACGCATTATAAATTCACTTAACATAAATATATCTAAATTCTATTTGATGTCATTTTTCCCACTTTGTGCAATATTTTGTGATGTTTATTACCTAAATTTTGTGGTCATTATGGTTCTAAACTTCTCTCTTTTAAATCCCAAGTGTCCGGATTCACCAAACAAGACTATTCTCATTCCTCAAGAAGGAGAAAATGCTAGTTGACAAATAAAACAAGAATGTAGGTTTGAAAAGGCACAGGAGAAAGTTAAAATAGAGAATAAAGAGGAAAATTCTTTTCTATGTTTTTCTTTGCTAATGCTAGCCATTTCCTTAACTCTTTCGTTTATACAATCTGATTATCAGCCCATTCCTGTATTATTCTCTGACTTCCTTTTGAAGGTCAGGGATACTGATGAGTAACAACATCATTGGTAACATGTGCATGATGTAAGGCAGAAAAATAAGGGTTGAGTTTCCTCATTCATGTTTTAACAAATGCAAAATGCTGGCCTAAGAAATAACCATCACCCTCCCCACCACCATCACTAAAACTGTAGATCTAGAAGCTTACTGGAAACTTTCATCATCATTTCCACCCCCACCCCCAGTGGAGTCCATCCATTTGCCTTTATTCTGTCCTTGACATGAAAGGAATTCACTCCTTGTATATCACAAGTTTTCCAGTATTTGAAAAACCTATCACGTCTTCCAAAAGCCCTTTCCTCTCAAGCTAAGGATCTCATCTGCCATGCATTTAAACTCCTCATTACCCAGGTCACTGTCTCTAGTCTCTCAGTCCTTAAAACACAGTGCAGAGAACTGCAAAGACTCTTCTTGACCCACCTTTCTTGATCCAGAAAGGATATTTTAAAAAATAGCAGGTTAACATTCTGTGTGTTTTCACACTTTTGGCATATATTGAACCCGAGGTCAACTAAAAATGTCTATACTTTTTTATAAGCCAGGTTTCTCCCATATTCTTTTGTGTAATTTTTTATCTTAAATGTAGGACTTTTATTTCCTTTAATTTTCAAATTATTTTAGCCCCTGATTCCTGATCATTGAAAGCAATTTTAAATCTTGAATTAGTCAACTTATTTATCTACACCATTGATTTTGATAGTAATATTTTAAATAACCTTGAGGATGAGAACTTTGCAGTTGTAGAATGCAGTACAATGCAGGTGTTCAATACAATTAAATATTAACATTCACATTAACAGATTAGAACTCTGTAAAGCCATACTAGAGAATTACCTATTAAAGCGTACCTTATTGTTGGAGTGTTTTTTAAATTGCATTTTCCTCAATTAAAATCAATGTCTGTTCTTTATACATAATATGTACAAGCAAAATAAGAAAAATAAAAGTCACCAGTAATTCCCCTCACCAGACAATGATAACATTTTTTTTCTTCCTCTCACCAATGACAACATTTTTTTTTTTTTTGCAGTACTAGGAATTGAACCCAGGGGCTTTCTACCTCAGAGCTACGCCCCCGGCCCTATTTTTTATACTTTATTTTGAAACCGGGTCTCACGAAGTTGTGGAGGACCTCACTAAGTAGTAGCTGAGGTTGGCCACGAACCCAGATCCTCCAGTCTCAGCTTCCCAAGTACTGGGATTACAAGCGTGTGCTACCATACCCGGCAATGATAACATTTTGAAACATGACTTCTAGTCTCTTTTCCATGCATATGTCTCTCTTTTAAATGGAATTATAAACTGGGTGTGGTGGCACATGCTTGTAATCCCAGTACTTGGGAGGCTGAGACAGGAGGATAGCAGGTTTGTGCCCAGCCTCAGCTACTTAGTGAGGTCCTCTGCAACTTAGTGAGACCCTGTTTCAAAATAAAGAATTAAAAATAGGGCTGGGGGTGTAGCTTGGAGGTAGAATGCCCCTGGGTTCCATCCCCAGTACTGCAAAATAAATAAATAAATAAACGGAATTACAATTGTATACACTGCTTTGTCACCTGCTCTTTTCACTTAACAACCTGTCTTATACATTCATTACATGTTTTCCTAAACAATGATGTAATAGAGATGTATTCTATCTTTAATTGTTCCATAGTATCCTACTGTGCAAACATACATTTTTAATTTAATCATTACCTTGTTGCTGTTGGAAATAAGTATATCCCTTATGTTATATGCCTAACTATTTTTCTGATTATACATTTGCTCTCTGGCTAGACTGATGCTTTCTCAGTCTTGCAAATTGCTCCAACAAGACAGGCAATATTGCGTCCAAGGCAGCTTTGTAGCAGTGTTGGGTTGGCCCTATTCTATATGTTTGCCTTGGCTAATTTCTTTCTGCCCCATTGCCACTTCTGGCAGATAAAAAGTGGAGAACTCTGGAAACATGAATGAGATGGAAGAGTGAAAAGTAGCTCTAGCAGAGAGGAAAAGGGATTGATTTTCAAAGGACATTTGATGGGCACTACATTATCTAAAAAATTTAGATGAAAAAGGATTTTATTTTCAGTTTCTAAAAGTTCTCACATTTGGAAAGTGGAAGGATCTGGAGAACATTATGTTAAGCAAGATCAGTCAATCACAAAAAAAGAAGGAACATATGTTTTCATTAATATGTGCAACCTAGGGAGTAGTGGGGACACACAAGGGACTCTGGTTGATAATGGAGAACCCTCAGTGGGGCAAGGGAAGTGGTACAAGGGAAGGGGAAGGGCAAGAAAGAAGCAAATTAGTGGAATTACTATCATGAACAATATGTACATGTGAAAATATACCAACATCATTCTTGGTACTTCATATGGGTGGGGGGAGGCGGGGGGAGACACTAAGAGCTGTGTGCATGTATGTTAACATCAAACTGATATTCACTGTGATGTAAGACTCCAATGCACCAATAAAAGCATGTTAAAAAATTAAAAAAATAAACGTTCTCACATTTGGGGAGTTTTAATGAAGCAATTGAAGACAGGGTCTTACATTTTAGCTTACTTTTTTCATGAAGTTTAGTTTCCACCCAGAAGCTCAAAGTCACCCTTGAATCCTTCTTGTCTTTTACCACCTCATCCAAATAGTCAACCTACCACCAAGACTTGTTCACTGCAGCTTCTGAACATACTCCAAACCTGTCAACTCCTCCCCTGCCCCACAGCCACCACCTCATTCAAACTAGGAGTCGTGTACTACCTTCACTTGGAGTTTATTCATTTCTGGTTTAGAAACCAGCTGGGAGGGTTGTATCCCACCCCCAATTATTCCCCATATGCAGACAGGGTAATATCTTCAAAACAAGTCTAATCATGTCATTTCTTCTTCAGAACATTTCAATGTTTGCCTATTTTTAAATTTTATTTTTATTATTTTATTTTATTTATTTTGGCGCTGGTGATTAAACCCAGGGGCATTCTACCCGTGAGCTACACCCCGATCCCAATTTTATTTTGAAACAGGGTCTTGCTAAATTGCTCAGGGTCTCGCTAAGTTGTTGAGGCTGGCCTCAAACCTGCGATCCCCCTGTCTCGCAAGTACTGGGGTTACAGGCACATGCTACTGCGCCCGGCTCAGTGTCCACCTTATTGTGAAAACAACATGTCTCACGTAGTCCTGATGAGACACCGCCTCACCTGAGAGGCAGTTCAGTGTAGAAGTTAAGAGCCTGGACTCTGGAGCAACGACTGGAAGGGTTCGATTCTTGCCTCCACTATTAGGGTGTGGATCTTCAAGTCTCCCTAAGGCCTATGTGCTGGCTTGGTGACCAGTCTGTGTCACTATTAGGAGGCGGCTGAACCCTTACGAGGTGGGACCTAGCAAGAAGTTAGGTCATTGAGGGCATGCCTTTCGCAGAGATATTGGGACCACTTTTCTTTCTCTCTTTTTTTTTTTTTTTTTTTTTTTTTGCTTCCTGGCTGCTATGGGGTGAGCAGTTCCACATGCTCCTACCATGATGGACTGTGTTGCTACAGCCCCAAACAACAGGGCCCAGCAACCATGGACTGAAAACTCTGAAACTGTGAGGCAAACTGAGGCTTTCCTCCTCCTAAGTTGTTTATCTCAGCTATTTGTCACAGTGTTAGAAAGCTGATTAATTCATCTACCACACCCCAGCAGGGCCATCTTGAGAAGTTGTCTAGTTTATTGATGCCTCAGTTTCCTCATTTCCACAATGAAGTTCTACCTCATTCAGCTCTTAGGAAAATTGAAAGAGTTAATATTTATAAACACTCAGACCTCTGGAAGTATAGTCATGCTGTACCAATGTTAGGTGTTAGCTCTTCAGCTTCCTCTGTCACCGCCAACACCTCCCCTTCCCTTCTGCTCTCTGGATTCCAGCCACCATAGCTTCTCCTCACTTTCTGAGATGTACTAGATTCTCTCCTGCCCAGCCCCCTGCCAGGCGTGTCCCTCCATCTCCTTCCCCTCCATCTCTCCTGCTGAACTCTGACCCTGCCTTCATCCTCATCACTCCCTCATCCCTGAGACGAGGATCTCTCCCTCGTGGTCCCTCTCTTGCTTAGTGTTTGCCTCATCTGGGAATGGAGACAGTAGTCTGTTTTGCTTACTACTGTAGCTTTAGTGCCTGGCAGAGTTTGACAAAGAATAGTGCTCCCTCCGTAACAGTGCGTTGACGCAACTTCTGCCGTGTCATGTCACAGCCTGCCAGCAGAGGGCACTAAAATGCACATCATCAGTTACTTCACCTCTGGATGGCATCTAGGGCTTGATCTTACATTGGGGTCTGAGCTCAAAGGCAGTTCAGAATGTTTCTCTCGCTCTCTCTCTCATTTTGAAGCAAAACACTTTGGAAATTCCATAGGTGTTTACTTGTAGGTTCAAAGAAATCATACCTACTGGTGAGTACTCTTTTAAGTTACTAAGGATTTAAAAAAAACCCTGCTATTCCTACATTAAAATAGTCATATTTCTAAAATTTAAAAGGATGCTAATTTACTATCCTATGAAGAAGTCTCGCTGTTAGGCAATGCTTGGCAAGTACTTCTGATGCACACTCAGGTCGCTGGAATTCCCCAGACTGTCAGAACTGACTCTCTAATCTCATTATAATACTATGGCTGTTTGAAGGTACTTACGGGTTTCAATCACCCTGTTTTTGCATTATTTGATTTCTTTCTAGAATTACTCCTTGGTTACACTTTTCATCATGGCTTTGCCCCTGGGTAATTGCTGAAATGCTACTGTTCTTATTGCTGTTTTGTTCCTTTTCATCTGTTCCCATCACAAAGCTTTTTAGGCTAGGAAACGGTGATGTTCCGTAGGCTAGGTGTATTCAATGCATTTTTTATTTGTGATATTTTAACTTACAATGGGTTTATCAAGACATAAGTCTATGGTAAGTTGAGGAGCATCTGTATTTTCTTTTCTTTTCTCTTAGTGAAGTGGGTCCTGGTCAAAAAAATTGAGAAATGCTGCCCATGAGAAGCGCTGAGAGAGAGGTGCAGAGATCCACGTAGGGAGGCGGGGATTAGAGATGTGGGAGAGAGGCTCTGGGAACCTAGATGTAAGTCGAAAGTAGGGAAAACCTTGCATTTCTAAAGTTAAATCTCACTCATGCAAAATTTACATTCTGTTCTAAAAAAGTGAGACACCTATTATCCTTCCCACTTTTTTTTTAAAGAAAACTGGTTTGTTTTCCATTGTGTACCACTGAGTAGAGTAGAGGACTCTCTAGGGTGTGCCATCTTATCCTGTAGCTTGTGCACCCCAGGCTGAGTACTTGCAATATCTCTGTTTCTTTTTGCACTGCAAAAATGTGGAGACAGCCAAGTTTGGTGGTGCATGCCTATAATCCCAGTACTTGGGAGGCTGAGACAGGAGGATCACAGGTTTGAGGCTAGTCTCAGCAACTTATAAGGTCCTTAGTAACTTAGATCCTGCTTCAAAATACAAAATAAAATAGGCTGTGGTTGTAGCTCGGAGAAAAAAATGCCCTTGGGTTCAATCCCCAGTGCCCCTACCCCCCAAAAAATGTTGGTGAGCAGAAAATAGAAGATCAATATGTGTGCTCATGTGAAAACCCTACCTAAAGGTTAACACACCTTTTATTTTTCAATAAAATGATAGTTTAGCCGGCTGTGGTGGCATACGCCTGTAATCCCAGTACTTGGGAGGCTAAGACAGGAGGATTGCAGGTTCGTGGCCAGCCTCAGCTACTTAGTGAGGCCCTCTGCAACTTAGTGAGTCTGTCACAGAATTTGCCAGATAAGTTCCTCTGGTTCTCATTCACACTAGCCTCTTCTTCCATGTCTTAATTTAGATTAGTAATATGCATAGAACAGTTCATGATAAATATTCCAACTGGTAGAAGACAGAAAAACCTAAATGCATTCAATCTATAAACAGTCACCAACACCTGTTTATTATAATTTCTAACACTTATGTGAACAAACATTTTATATGGCTTTAGGGTTACTTGGCAGCTCTCAATCATGTGTTTATTATTTCATTCATTTCTTCATTTATTTTTTATTCGCACTTTTGGGGCACCAATCCTATACAAGGCAATGCTCTCGATGCTGTGAAGAGTTGACATAGACCCTGTCCTCTGTGAGCTCACAGTATAATATTAGTAAATTAAACCCATGTTATTTTCCTTCACTATTTCTGCCTGTGGTATCCTCTTCCTTCCTACCTTTACTCTTTGAACCTCTTGACAAGTGGCTACCTCCTACCAATAAAAAGTTCAGGGAAAGTAGTGTGGTCATCAACTGGGACTGGAAGTTGTCAGGCAGGAATGATAATGAGCTGTTTTTTCTCTCCATGGAATAGAGAAATATATTAAAAATAAAATAACATAGTTTGGATTAATGAAAATACAAATAATAATAGCTAGCTTTTCTTTTTTTTTGAGGTACTGGAGATTGAACCCAGGGACATTCTACCTCTGGGCTACACCCCCAGACCTATTTTTTTATTCTTTATTTTGAAACAGAGTCTCGCTAAGTTGTGGAGGACCTCACTAAGTAGCTGAGGCTGGCCGCGAACCCGGATTCTCCTGTCTCAGCCTCCCAAGTACTGGGATTACAAGCGTGCACCACCACGCCCGGCAATAGCTAACTTTTCTAATCATTTTGCCTGTATTAACTTATTTCTTCCTAGTAACAATCCCCAATGGCTAGTATCATTGCCAACAATTTGTAAATGAGGAAACAGGCATGTGAGGTAAAGATTGGAAATTAGCAGTATGAACTGAGAAAAATGAAGTTAGACCCTCTTGGAGTCAGTGTTGAAAAAAATATTCATAGTAGGCCTGCAAGGTAATGAATCTTTCTTGGGAGTTTGTAGTGGCTAAGTTCTTTAGAGGAAGTAGAAGGGAATTTGAATTGTATTGAATAGGATTGCAGACTTACTGATCCTGTTAATGACAGTCTCTAAAATCACATGAATTGAAGTATGCTTAGGGTGAAGACAACAAGTCGAAAGAATGAAGTTTCAATTCACTATCTCAAGTCATCAGTAGCCAGTTCAGTGGAAGAATTTCTATGCAACTTTGTGTGTGTGTGTGTGTGTGTGTGTGTGTGTGTGTGTGTGTGTGTATGTGTGTGTCCAGAGATTGAAGTATGCTGTACCACTGAACTACATCTCCGGTCCTAAATTTCATTGTTTTAATTTTTTTTCATGAAAAGATACTCTTAAATTGGGAAGTATTGTGAAAAGCATAAAGAAAGGGAAATGAAACACAATTTTCATAAAGGAAATGAATTTGTGGAGTTCTCTTTTCATATACATCAGTATAGTATGATCTCATTAATCACTGGGGATTTTGTCAGTCAAAATTTACAAACATATGGCAGAATAGTAGGAAGCAGAGAGAACAGTGCCTTTTTTTTTTGAGATTTTAGAGGGAAAAGCATTTAACCAGAAAAATGGGGCAAAATGTTGACATTGGTCTTTGGCTATTGTGGCCATGCCCGCGATCCCTATGGCAACAGGTCGCAAAACAGTGACATAGCCTCCGTTTGAGAGCCAAGTGTAGACAGCCAGTCACGCCCTGTGCAGCTCAAGGGCTGCCTCTCCATCACTCCTGCCCCTGCTAAGTGGCTGTTGAAAGACCAAAACCACAGGAAACTCATTGGCCTCTGAAACAATATTAATTAATTAATAAGTTTATTTATTCTTTCATTGATTTGGCAAATATTTGCAGAGTCTAGCTCCCTAGAAACCCTTCTCCTGGGGGCCATGCCAGTTCTTAGAAAAAGCTCGGTATGCTGCTTGATCTGTTTTTTCCTTAAAGAGCCTGTCTAAAAGTAATGTTTCGAGCCAGGCATGGTGGCACATGCTTGTAATCCTAATACTTGGGAGGCTGAGACTGGAGGATCACAGGTTCAAGGACAGCCTCAGAAATTTAGTGAGGCTTTCAGCAACCTCGTAAGACCCTGTTTCCAAATAAGAAATAAAATCGGTCTGGGAATATAGCTTGGAGGTAGAATGCCTCTGGGTTCAATTTCTGGCACCACAAAAAAA
Organism: Glis glis; assembly: GCA_004027185.1. Classification (NCBI taxonomy): domain Eukaryota; kingdom Metazoa; phylum Chordata; class Mammalia; order Rodentia; family Gliridae; genus Glis; species Glis glis. The sequence continues at coordinate 28,486 of PVJS01021759.1, forward strand.
AATATTAAAAGTAATGCTTCTTTCTTAAAAGCACTGATGGACTTTTTGGAATATCAGCTTGTTGGGCTGATAACAATGACTTGAAAACATTTCTTTTTGGCACCTCTGAGATGGCGGAAAGCTGGGTGCCTGCAGCGGAGAATGCTGAAGTCGGCAGGGACAAGTCTCTAACCCAGCAACATAGGCTCTCTGGACCTCTCTCATGGTCATTTTTTCCAACCCAATTAAGGGCTGGTTGTGTGTGTGTGTGTGTGTGTGTGTGTGTGTGTGTGTGTGTTTTGGTACTGGGGACTGAATCCAGGATTGTTCTACCACTAAGCTACACCCCAGCCTTTTTTATTTTTTGTTTTTGAAATGGGCTCTCACTGGGTTGCTCAGAGTCTCACTAAGTTGCTGAGGCTGGGCTTGAACCTGCGATCTTCTTGTCTCAGCCTCCCAAGTACTGGGATTACAGGCATGCACCACCACATCCAGCTAGGGGATTTGGATTTAAATGCTAATGATAAAAAGAGCCTATATTCCCCAGAGTGAAATGAAACAAACAAATAAGGGTAGCAAAAAGTATAATGGAGAAAAATAAAAACAAATGAACATTTTTAGAAATGGATTATACACTAGGCAAGTTTTGTACATTGTTTTTTGCAGTTCTTATACTAAGTGCATTAGGTAGGTAGAAGATGACCCATATGTCTCAGATGAGAAATAGGGTCAACAGGCAGCTCAAGGCCACTTATCTTGTTGTGGGTTGGAGAGAGCCAGGATTCCAACTCACATCTATTTGACTCCAAACTCGGGTTCTTGTTACCATGCATAAGCACAGACCCTTGCATTTATTGAACAGTGGTTGTTAACACATAGCTCAAGCAAAGTCTGCTAGACTTTCAGTCACTTGGATGTGTGTGTGAAATTTCATTTCAAATATAGCAATTAAGATAATCAGAGAATGATAGGAACTCAAAGGTCATTGGTTCACGGGAAAATGTGTGCGGTCCACAGTCCATTTCTATGATGAGGCAGCTGCCCAGTTACTGACATATGCACATACTTCCTTACAGAACGAAGGTGTGTTAAGGGGATGATAGTTTCAACAAGAGAGCATGAAGATAATTTAGATGGAAAGTTTTGATGTAATGTACAAAAACAAGATAATTAGAAAAATTGTAGAATTTGTGGCCTAGCCTCTAAACAACTTTGGAGAAGCCTCAGTGAAGACAGGGAACTAAACTAAAGGAAGGGGAAGGGGAAGAATCAAGTTCATTAATGGAATTTCTACCATCAACCAAATTTACATATGAGAATATACCAATGTCAATCTTAGTACTCTGTGTTGGGGGGAGGGTAGGGGGGCACCAAGTGCTGCGTGCATGTATGTTAATGTCAATTTGATTTCCATTGTGATGTGAGACTATAATGCACCAATAAAAGCACATTAAAAAAAAAAATTTGTGGCCCGGAAAGGGTCACTTACTTATTCACTTACATACTCAAAAATGCTTTAAATTAAATATTTTGCACTAGGCACTTGCTTCTAGATACTAAAGGAACAGAGGAGTGATATTTAAGACAACAAAAGAGATGGTAAAGCGGGGCCTGGTGGCACACACCTGAAATCCCAGTATTTGGGAGGCTGAGACAAGAGGATTGCAAGTTCAAGACTGACCTCAGCAACTTCATGAGACCTTGTTTCAAGATTTTAAAAAATAGGGCTGGAGTTAGCTCATAGGCAGAGAACCCCTGGGTTCAATCCCCCCCAAAATAAAATAAATAGATAAGCATTGGGTGAAGGCCTAGGCACTATATTAAGTTTACTTGTCCTCAGTAATTGGCCATTTGAACTGCAAACATCATGACATTTCCAAGTAAGTAGATACCAAGAGCTGCACATACTAAAGACAAGACTTTGGGCAGCAGCTTGAATCAGTGGGCCAGTCTGTTGGAAGTAACTAGTAGCAGCACTTTGTCTTCATAAGTTCAAAGACACTGGACTCTCTACACTGTTTCACACAGACTGTACATCATTGGGTTGCTTGCATTTTTTTTTTTTTAGTGGTACTGGGGATTGAACTAAGGGCTTCCCACATACTAAGCACACATTCTATCACTGAGCTATAACTACGGCCCCATTGAGTTGTTTTTTAAAATTTTTATTGGAACTGACGTATCAGTAATAAGTATTGCTGGAAACAATAATAGAAACAACAGATGCATCCCTTTCAAAAGTAATGTGAAAGAATTTATTGCAACTTTGAATGTAAAAATAGTTGATAATAACATAAACTTATTTAACAAGTTTATGCTAAGTAAAAGAATAATTTGTTTAATTACTACTAAGAAAACAATTTATTGGGATCAATATATTTACTGTTGAAGAGCAAAGCCTTAGGGATTAATAAAGGTGGCTTAATAGCTATGTGGTGTTGATTAAGTAATTTAACATTTCTAAGCCTCAATTATTCAATCTGTAAATGTAGACAGTATTATTTCTGTCAAATGGTTCTTGTGAATATTAATGAAGTAAATGTATGGAAAACACTTATCTGAGGATCCGGAACATAGATTCTATGCAATCAATTGCCATTTGTATGTTATAGTATAGATTGAGTCTACAAACTGGAGTTGGTTTTTTTTTTTTTTTTTGGCGGTACCGGGGATTGAACCCAGGGGCATTCTACCTCCGTGCTACACCCCTGGCACTATTTTTTATACTTTATTTTGAAACCGGGTC
>PVJS01021760.1:0-11690 GCA_004027185.1 Glis glis
CAGCTACTTAGTGAGGCCCTCCGCAACTTAGTGAGACCCTGTTTCAAAATAAAAAATAAGAAATAGGGCTGGGAGTGTAGCTCGGAGGTAGAATGCCCCTGGGTTCAATCCCCAGTACCGCAAAAAAAAAAAAAAAATTCTGTTTCTGATTCTGAATATTGTTTCTAATTTCTTAAGTGGTTTGAGTAAAATCTGTTCCCCGTAATCTAATTATCCATGGGGAGGGTGTTAGCAGGGCCCTTCTCTGTCTCCTCATAGACCACATTGCCCTGCTCACTCCTTGCATCCTTATTAATTGGGTTCAGCCCTACTTTGCATCCCTATCTTTCACTGTCTAGCATGAAACCTACCATGTCTGCTAACTCTAGTCTGTTTATGCTGCATCGATTCCTATAAAGAAACCCAGCAGTATCTGGTAGGTAGCAGGTACTTAATAAATGTCTATCCATTCATTCTAGCTTCATGCCCTCTTCTCATGTCAATTACCCTCTTCTATTTTGGTTCATCCAAATGCATATATACTGTTCAAAGTCTGGGCATGAAACCTTTTCTAATTCCAGCAGAAGGATCTTTCATTTCTTGTAACTGTTGAGCCTCTACCGGGTACCCTCAGACATACTGGTTTTCTCTGTCAGTCTGAACTGAAAGCCTACTGAGGACAGCCACCTTGTTTTCATCTTCTCTGTCTACCCCAGCACTAAGCTGCTGAGCATTTGGCAGAGTGCCAAAGAAATATTTGTTTGAGTAATAGTAATTTAAAAATTATAATAAGCCTGGTTATTATTTATGTTGGGAGATTAAATGTATAATAAAATGAGGAAAAACTGTTTACATCTCTCTTTTGTTCTTAGAATGTCATTTTGATTTCTGAGGCCAGGATTACTTATGGTTGAGGCCCACCTTTAAGAAGATCATCCAAGCCGGGCGTGCTGGCACCCGCTTGTAATCCCAGTACTTGGGAGGCTGAGACCGGAGGATCTGGGTTCGCGACTAACCTCAGCTACTTAGTGAGGCCCGCTGCAACTTAGTGAGGCTCTGTTTCAAAATAAAGAATAAAAAATAGGGCTGGGCATATAGCCCAGAGGTAGAATGTCCCTGGGTTCAATCCCTGATACTGCAAAAAAAAAAAAAAAAAGATCATCCATTGGTCATACTTCTGAAGGTCTTTGATTTTTTCCCCCCTTTTGTGATACTGGGGTTTGAATTCGGGGGCGTTCTACTGCCAAGCCACAACCACAGCTGTTTTATTTTTTATTTTGAAACAGGGTCTTGCTAAGTTGCTTAGGACCTTGCTAAGTTGCTGAGGCTAGCCTTGAACTTGTGATCCTCTTGTTTCAGTCTCCGAAGTACTAGGATTATAGCTGTGTGCCACCAAACACAGCCTGGGGTCTTTGATTTTTATTAGATGCTTTTATGGTTAGCCCCCTTTGGAGGGTGTTAGGATAAAGGAAACAATGAAAGTGTGATTTTGGCTTAAGGAGGAGATTGTGAACTGTTGCTAAGTCCACAGAGAAGCACCTTCCCAGTAACATTATGTTTTCTTAAAGTATGATTCAATATCTATAACATTTTTGGGGAAAGAAGGAAGAGAGATACTATCTCTGTGACTTCCTGTTTTAATTTTCTCTGACTTGAAACACCTTCTTAGAAAACTTATTTCTCTAATTATAGAAATGGTCATAACAAGTTAGCTAACTGGTGTTTCTTCTGGTCCCCATTTTGTAGAATTATTGAGCTTCAGATCTACTTTGGGGATTGAATTCGGACTCAATTTTTTTCAAAATATACTCTGAAATTGCTGCATTGACGATGAAATAAGGCTTACTTGTGGTTTTTGACAATCAGTAGTATGTAGCCTTTAAAAAACAAAGAGTAACTTCAAGATATGAGGTATATTATTAGATCTTTACAGGAAAACTTAAGCTGAAGAGCATGACATGTCACTCTTTGGAATATGAAAGTATGAGAATTTTTAAAAATCCTTTATGCTTTATGGCTGGGCACAGTGGAACACACCTGTAATCCCAGTACTTGGGAGGATGAAACAGGAGGTTCACAAGCTCAAGGCAAGCCTGAGCATAGTGAGACCGACCCTGCCTCAAAATAACTAAAAAAGGGCTGGGATTTAGCTCAGTGGTAGAACACACCACACACACACACACACACACACACACACACACACACACACTCTATTCATTTATCCTGTATAATTATTTATTCTGCATATTTTTCTCACCCTTTGCCTTTCAAAATATTTAGATTTTATTATTTTTATTTTGTTTTATAATTCAATTTTCCTTTACTAATGTATAAACTTCCTTTAGAGATTTTGTAGTATAAGTTTGATAATGGGAAAAATTATTGTATAGTTGAGAATTTTCTTTATTTGACTGTTTTCAAAAGATACTTTTGCTAGATACACAAATCCTGATTGACAATGATGCTCTCTCAACATTCTACCCCATCAGTCTAATTATAATCCTAGAAATATACCTGATCTTACATGTTTCTCTGGCTATTTTTTATTTATTTAGCTGTGCTGAAGATAGTACCAAGGACTTTATGAATGCTAGGCAAATGTTTAACCACTGAGCTATATCCCCAGCTGATCTTTGCTATTTTTAAAATACCTCATTTGAGCCGGATGTGGTGGCGCACGCTTGTAATCCCAGGACTTGGGAGGCTGAAATAAGAGGATCGTAGGTTCAAAGCCAGCCTTGACAACTTTGCGAGGCTCTCAGCAACCTAGTGAGACCCTGTTTCCAAATAAGAAATAAAATTGGGCTGTGGGTATAGCTTGGAGGTAGAACGCCACTGGGTCCAATCCCTAGTACCTAACTAACTAACTAACAAATAAATAAATAAAATAAAATACTTCATTTGAATATGGTGTTTCTCAGCTTTCCTAAAAAGCCCTTAAATATGTATGTATTGCTTTTCTGGTTCTTTGTTGGACTCGTTTCTGATTCTTTCACTGTATGTATCATTTGTTGTGACATCTTTATAATCAGATATACTATGAGTGTAGATACTTTCCCTCTGTTTAGAACCCCAGTTAGAGCTCTTATTGAACTGAATTGGACTATAGGTTATGGGCCTATCCTGAGCTTTCCAGTTTATTCATTTTAATGCAACAACTGATAAGGTAAGTACTGTTATCCCCAGTTTGTAGATCAGGAAAGTGAGACACTTGTCCATTTACTTATTTACTCTGTACTGTTCATCATCTTGGAGGTAGGAATGTAGAACAGTAATCTAGTCACTGTGCTGAAGGAAAAAGGTGTTTCAGGGTAAGTTGATCTGTTGTATCTTAGGACTGTTTGCCTTTTCCTGATAATGTGATCTGTGGAGATGTGTATCAAGAGATAGCTGATCACAGCCGGGCGTGGTGGCACACACTTGTAATCCCAGTACTTGGGAGGCTGAGACCGGAGGATCTGGGTTCGCTGCCAACCTCAGCTACTTAGTGAGGCCCTCCGCAACTTAGTGAGACCCTGTTTCAAAAATAAAGAATAAAAAAATAGGGCTGGGGGTGTAGCTTGGAGGTAGAATGCCCCTGGGTTCAATCCCCAGTACCACAAAAAAAAAAAATAAAAAGAGATAGCTGATTACAGCTTTGGTCCTGAGTTTTACACAAAACCTGGATTTTCTAAAGCTGATAGCCACTAAATCTAATGGTATAAAGCCCAATCAGACTAACCAGTTTAACAGTTATTTTGATACAAAACTGCAATCACAACTATCAGTTTCATTTTCTTTAAGTCGCCATATTTTTAATAGTCTAATCTTGCATGGAGAAAGATTGTGTTGGAAAACAATTGGGTGACATTCTGGAAAATCCGGTGGTTCTGACTCAAAGTGATGCCCATTGATTTTTTTGTACTGGATTTGAACTCAGGGGCATTTTACCTCTGAGCTACATTACCAGTCCTATTTTATTTTTTATTTTGACACAGGGTCTCACTAAGTTGCTGATGGTCTTGCTAAGTTGCTGAGGCTGACTGCGAACCTGTGATCCTCCTGTCCCAGCTTTCCAAGTACTGGGATTACAGGCATGCGTCACCACACCTGGCTCCATTGATTTTTTTAGGTTTTTTGTACTAAATCTTGTATTGCTATTAACATTAATGTACCACTAGAAGGAATTATTGGGTCTTATTGTTTAATGCGTATGAAGTTTCAGTTTGGGAACATGAGAAAGTTCTGTTGTTGGATGATGGTGATGGTTTGGTTACAAAACAATTTAAGTGTATATAATGTCACTGAGTTTTACTCTTTAAAATGCTAAAATTTTAAATTTCATTACAGATATTTTGCCACAATAAGACAGGAAAAATTTTTAATAAAAACATAATTGTTTCACATAGACCTGTGTGTATAAGCGTGTTGCTCGGTGTGCTTCCAGATTGTATTGAATGACATAAGCTAACAAAGAGCACATAAAGAGGTTTGCGGATCTGGCAAAGGGAGGCCGTTCGTTGTGATCATTCAAGATGGCTGACTCTCTAGCCACACTGCCTGGTTTCATGTCTTTTCTCCACTGCTTATTTGGTGTGTGGCCTTGGATAAGTTACTTAGTCTTTCTGACCTTGGTTTCCCCATCATAGAGTAGAGATGAGAATAATACTTATTTCATGAAATTATTGTAAAGTTTAAGTGAGATATTAATAAAAATGCTTAAAACATACCTGTCATACAGGAAGTGAGAAATGGATGGGGTACCTAGACATGGGTTCTAAATGACATTACTGATATAAATACTTATGTAGGTATAAACATAAATCGAATATTTGTGTTTTTTTAAAGGTAAAAGAAATAGGAGATTACTTTAAACAACACCTTTTACAGTCCAGGCACAGAGGAGCATTTGAACTGGCTTATACTGGTTTTGTGAAACTCACTGAAATACTAAACAGGTAAAACAAATATCCTTTTGTGTAGGATTTTTAAAGACTAAATGTACAAACCATGTGCTTGGAGTAGAATTTAGTTGTGTCTTTTGATGTTGAAAAGAATAAAAACTTGGTTGGCTACAAAACTCTTGGAAGAAATGCTTTTCTTAGGTTTCATTGTATGATTTACTACAGACGATTGAATGAAATGTCCAAACCAAATTGCTCTCTCATTGAAAGGTGATTTGAAACAAACTCAAAGATTTTGCTAAAAATAGCTTTGAAATTACTATTTCTTTTCATCGAACAAAATGAATGTTTTGTCTGTTTGAAAATTACTTGGCATTTGGAATATAATAAGCCCTGGAGTTTTTTGGATTTTGTATGTATTATAGACAGAAAAACACTTGCAGATTTTGTCTTTTACTTTGTAATTTTGTTTTATAGAAAAATTTCAAAATAACAGTAGGTAGAACAAAAAGTATAAAAGACTTTTTTCTCTTACCTGGAAAAATACTTAGATAGATTTCATATATTTAACCAAATGTATATTTTTTGACATTATAGGTGCTGGAAATGTCATTCATTCATATAATAGATTTCCTCCACAGAGCTTGTGAGGAAACCTTAAATTACTTAATGACTAAGTGTTCATGGCAAGTGTTCTCTAAATAAAAGGTAGTATTTTCCAGGAAAACATTTCTTTTGCCTGGAAACTTTTTGAAATGAAACAGAGTTCTGCCAGCTTTGTAGCTTCAGCAAACATTTTATTTTGAGCTAAGACATCTACTCCTTGGATATTTTTGAAACTTTTTTTCACACTCCTGGTAAAAACATTTATAAAACATCTTGGCAGTTATGGGCTGCACAGAATATCTTTAAATGATACTTTTATAATGTCCCTGACATTAAACTGCTGATCTTGAAAATATTTTGTTATCTTTTCAACTCTTTGTGTCCAGTATACACATTACTTATGAATAACTTTTTACATGGTGCAACATACTCCTGTCCCTTCAAATCATTTAACCAATTTATATTGAATATTACCTGTGTACTGGGTACTGTGCTTAGTTTGGATAATATAATAAAGGGTGTGCCATGGACACTGATTGGCCAAAACTGCACCTAGCATCACTGTATGTGTGGATATGTGTTGGCCTGGAAAATAAGGCCAATGTATTTGAACAAAATAAAACTGCCAGATTTTGGGTGGAATTGGCAAATCTTGTAAGAATAGCAGAGAGAGAAAGCAGCAAGGAAAGGCTAGTCAGTCTTCATGGAGGAGGTAGAATTTGTGCTCATGCATGAGTACGCTTTAAAAGTACATGGGTGAGGAAAGAAGGAAATGTTGAAAGTAAATGTTTAGAGGCTAGAATCAGCATGGCTAATTGTTAGGTGAGTAAATAAGCCAGTCTTCCTGTAGTGTTGCTGCTGCTGCTGCTGCTGCTGCTGCTGCTGCTGCTACTGCTGGTAGGTTAGGTAGGAAGTACCTTACAACTGGGTAGACTGAGGCCAGATTATGGAGAACCTTGAAAGCACATTTGCAGATATGTTGGAGAGACATCAAACTTTTTTTTTAAATCTGAGATCAATCATAGGTAATCTCATAGAATAGAGGAGTAACAGTATGACAGACTTTTAGTTCTATGTATATCCATTCCATTTATTGGATGTGAGATTGTACAAAAGTTAACCTCCTTAGCCTTTATCTCTAAAGTAAGGGAAAGAATATTCACCCTCCTGACAGGTGTCTCTGGCCTTTATATGGATCAAATAAAATATATATTTATGAAGATTCTCTTACATTATAGAATTTCCCACAGAGGTAAAATATTATGAGATTGGTGTTGGTTATGGGATTGATGTGCAAAAGTAGTTTTTGGTTGGAAGTGTTAGGTTAGGTTGTGATGACAGACTGGTGAAGACAGCCTGGATTCAGTATAATAATCTAGATCTGAGGTGATGAGGGCTTCCTCTGTGATGATGGCTTTGGAAATGGAGACAAAGATGTGACATTTCAGTTAACATTTAGCCTCATGTAGTACAATTCCACACATGACATATTGAATGATTAGAAGGAAGGCTGTGGATACATATCATTACATTTCATGATTTTGTTCATCAGGAATTAGGGCAGGGCTCAGCTGGGTGGTTCTTCTCCCAGGGATATTAACTGAGTTTAGTTGGTGTACTCAGTTGGCCCATAAACTGGTTAGATCAACTGTGCTCACATTTATGGCACCTTGGTGGGGACAGCTAGAAGACTGGGTCTGGTTGGGCCTTCGTGTGGCCTTTTACTCAGCATGGAAGTCTGAAGGTAGCTGAATTTAATATATGGCAGCAGACTTCCACAGGTGGAATTATTCAAGAGAACCAGACAGAAGCTGTACGATCTTCTCTGATCCAGCCTGGGAATTCTTATAGCATTGCTTTAGTCACATTCTTTTGGTTAAAAGTAATTCTTTAGGCCAGGCTGGATGCAGCCCACCTTTTGATGGCAAGATCATATATATGGATGGGAGATATTGAGATAGCCATCTTTGAAAAATAAATCTGCCACATAGGCCAAGTGGATGTAAGTGATGGAGGTCACCAGGGAGTCTGTGATTGCTCCTCTGATTTTATGTCCTAGTGACCAGAAAAGTGGGATTGATGGTACCAAAGAAGGAAAGCTTTGACTTTGTTCTCAAGGAATGTAGTTATTGGTTTGATAAAGATGAATACGTTTGTTTTGCATGTATGAATGTGAGATAATGATGGTACATCCTGGTGGAAATATTTAAGTTAGCTGTTGGAGATAGGTGTAGTTTAGGTGATGTAGCAGAAACAAAGATGTAGACTTGTGAGTTGTTCCATAAGTATTAGTTACTAGGATTGAAGTCTTTAGGGGAGAGCATAAAATGAGAAAAGAGCAGAGGACCAAGACAGGCTCCTGAACTGGTGTGTTGGCACAGTTGAAGGCATTCCAGAAAATGGAATGGGGAGACCAGGGAAGGTCCAGTGCTTGGTATCTCAGCCCACCCAATCTACTTTAAAGATCTTCTCATGGCTGTCACTATTGGCTTTTAACCAACCCTTTATGAGTTCTCAGCTGTTGCTTCCAAACCAAGTGGTACTTTATCCCCCTTAGAGACTTTTCAAATCTGCTGAACAGAATGTTTCGTACAGAACATCTTTACAGTGTGTGTGGCTTTCTTTTGTTTGGTTTTTATTTTTAAAAGAAAATTTGTTTCTTTTGGACTCCTTTTGAAAGCTTTTTATAAGCTCTTAAATTATGAAAAATTTGTTTAGGCATACAACATTTTAAGAATTTGCAAAGAAGAAATCTGGGTGTTCATGAAAATCCACAGAAATAAGGCCAACTGCTGGCCACCTCTTGAACTACAGCTGTGTTAAAGGAAGGAAGCACTTAAAGAGATTAATGGATAAATAACTGAACAGTTAAACATGAGTTACATTGTTTAAATTGGTTTTAATAAGATTATTCAAAATGTCTTCAAATGTAAACTGATTTCACTATTAAACAATCACTTAAGAATAAATAAGAATGAGAGACCCTTCTCTTTTTTCGGGAAAATTTTTTGAGAGCAACACTGTATACATGTAAATAATATATTGAGTTAATTTTCTGTAATCTGATTTTCTTACATAGTGTTTGTTATTTAGAATTTGAAAACTATTCATACTTTCTTTAAAAACCATAATTATCTGCCTGCGCATAATTAGCTGCTTAAGTGTTTAATTAAAGTGGTTAAGTAAGCCGGGTGTGGTGGCACACGTTTGTAATCCCAGTACTTGGGAGGCTGAAACAGGAGGATCGCAGGTTTGAGGATAGCCTCAGCAAGTAGTGAGACTCTCATCAACTCAGGGAGACCCTGTTTCAAAATAAAGATAAAGATAATAAAATATGTCTGGGGATGTAGCTCAGAGGTAGAATGCTCCTGGGTTCAATCCCCAGTACCGCAAAATGAATAAATAAACAAACAAATAAATAAAATGGTTAAGTACATTAAACTCTAAATTCAATTTTTTATATAATTTATAATTTCTTTTTTTTCTCCTCTTCCTCCTCCTCCTCCTTCTTTTCTTCTTCTCTTCTTTTCTTTTTCTCTCCTTCCTCCCTCTCTCCTTCCCTCCCTTCCTTCCTTCCTTCCTTCCTTCCTTCCTCTCTCTCTCTCTCTTTCTCTCTCTCTCTTCTTTCTGTCTTTTTCTCGTTCTTTCTTTCTTTCTGATTAAACCCAGGGGCAATCTAACTCCGAGCTACACCCGTGCCCCACCCGCCCTATTTTTCATTTTTATTTTGAAACAGGGTCTCACTAGGTAGATGAAAGTCTCACTACTTGCTGAAGCTGTCCTCAAATTTAGGATCCTCCTGTCTCAGCCTCCAAGTACTGGGATTACAGGCATGCGACACCATGCCTAGCTTGTTTATTTTCTATGACCTTAGAATTTGAAGTTCTTTTTTCAATTAAAATGAACAGAATCCTAAACAAGGGTGTTGGTAGTCTAGCTTTCATTTATCCAACCATAAATTAAAAGCTTAATTATAGGTGGACAAAATTATTGACTATAGTTCTGAATCTAGAAGGAATGTTTGTGACTACTTGGTGATATCTTACTCTTCATATATTTTAATTGCTCTGCTCATTGAAGTGTGGTTTACCCTACAAATATTTTTGGCAATATTTACAAGCATTTTCACATTGCTGGCCTTCAAAAAAATGAACTGTAGACAGCAAGTTTTGGCATAAAATACTAGTGCTGACTCATGAACGTCAGCAATTATGGTGGGCAGAAGTAATTTGTAATTTAAATATGTACTTAAATTTCATCTATTAATTATAGCTGCTATGATTCAAATTCAACAGAAAACCTTCTAGGAACAATTGAAATACAATAGTGAAAAAATAATTTCTCTTATGTTTCTGGAGAATGAAAGACCATATCTCCAAAGAAAATGCAATTGAACAAGAAATAAATGTTGAATGTTAATATATGCATCTTGGGGGGTAAAACTCTTTTCTTTTCCTTTTTGTGTTACCGGGGATTGAATCCAGGGGCGATCTACCTCCAATCTATACCTCCAGCCCTATTTTGTTTTTTATTTTGAAAGAGGGTCTTACTAAGTTAGGCTGGCTGTGAACCTGTGATCCTCCTGTATCAGCTTCCCAAGTACTGGGATTATAGGCATGCACCATTACGCACCCAACTTCATTCAACTCTTTTTTTTTTTTTTTTGGTACTGGGGATTGAACCCAGGGGCATTCTACCTCCGAGCTACAACCCCCAGCCATATTTTTTAATCTTTATTTTGAAACAGGGTCTCGCTAAGTTGCAAAGGGCCTCACTAAGTAGCTGAGGCTGGCCGTGAACTTGCAATCCTCCTGTCTCAGCCTCCTAAGTACTGGTATTAATTACAAGTGTGCGTCACCATGCCTAGCTTCATTCAACTCTTAATGGAAAAATGTATAATCTTACCTAAATTTTTATTCACATTTCATTTGACAAATGTATCTAAAGAAGACACTTATTTCTCACTGAATGTCCTATGAATTTTATTTGAAATATTAATAAATCAAGAATAAGTTATGAGCCACCATGGGGGGCCATATGAATTTGTCATAGAAAAATTCTGCTGGTTTACCAATTCCATAGTGGATTAAAAGGACTTGGGGAAACTAGGATGTCTTAATGTTTATAAGTCATTGTGTCTTGGGTTTATGATTTGTTAGTGGCCCTTGAATTTTTATTTTTATACTTAAGTCTACTCCTCGAGTGGAGTCAAGTATTACCTTCTATCTGGAAATTTGTACACTGTTTTTTAAAGTCATCATAATAATACTTTGTCATTTAGACACAAGAGCACAGGAACCTTGTTCTCAATGAGTAACCTCTGTCTTAGCTTTTTAGTGAGGTCTTAGAGGTTTTAATATTAAATGTTTTCCTCCTTGATCTCAGGGAAATTATATTAACTATTAAGAGAACCAGTTGTCTGGTACATCCTTCCACCCACTTTTCGTCTACCATATCTCGCTCTTCTCCTGCAGCCCTCTGATTAGTAATTCAGTTTAGATTTGGTCATTGTTCTTATTGCCTGTGCCTGTAGCTGAGGCTTCAGAATCGCTCCCTGATGTTTTAGCCTGAAGTAAACCTCAGCAATATTTGGTGATGGCGAGGGAAGCTAAGATGGCTCCTATTGATAATGTGGGTTCCTCACTGGGTCTCATTTGGGCAAATCATTTTTCAGGCTTAAAAGTTTCTCCATGCTTCAGGGTTATGTTCCTTTTTAAAAATGTGCTGGACATGCTTATAGCCTTCCTGCACACATCTGTCAGTGTTTAGTTTAATTGAAATAATAAACTTGAGTCTTGAAATAATAAACATAATACTTGACAGAAGAATGAATGGAGTGGTGAATTTAGCTTATGAAATAATTGGAAATCGGAAAAATCTCTATAACTATACTGAAGAGGAAAAATAACTATATTGAAAGAGGTTGAGGCACTAAAGATTCTCAGTTAACAACAATTAACAAGTAATATAACTAAAGAGAAGTCACCAAAAAATAGCCATGTTGCCATGTAAGTGGATGGATGGAAGCCATTGGAAAAGTATCTTGTAGTCAGGGAATCTGATTTATTGGTACAATTTAGTCTAATGACCAATTAGTGGGGTATACAGCATATGTAATTTGATTTCAGTCTGTGGGTTTTATGCTTATCTTAGGATACTTATCCACTATGAGTGAGATAGCTCTGTAGATAGAAGTTGGACTAATCTGTTTATGGAACAATA
>PVJS01021760.1:11790-31310 GCA_004027185.1 Glis glis
CAGGGGCGTTCTACCTCCGTGCTACGCCCCCGGCCCTATTTTTTATACTTTATTTTGAAACTGGGTTTCACGAAGTTGCGGAGGGCCTCACTAAGGGGGGGGGGGAAAGAGAGCTGAGGCTGGCCACGAACCGGGATCCTCCGGTCTCTGCCTCCCAAAGTACTGGGATTACAAGCGTGCACCACCACGCCCAGCTCCCCTTCTTGATTTTGATGAGGAAAATCAGAATGATCTGGTTGCCACCCCTCCACAGTGTATAGAGGAAAATATATGGACTTATGAATTCATGTGCTCTCCTACTAGCTTGTCAACAAATAGGAAAAATGTTTGATTTTGTTGGGATTCTGTGTCATCTTTCGATAGAAGGAGAGAGTTCAGCTTTCTGAGCTTCTTTCAGCTCTTGAGTATTCTACCCATACAGTGCTGCTTTCTAGTTTCTGACTAGGAAAGTCTGGGGATTTTGGGTGTGAAAGATTGCAGGAAGTTGGATAATTTTAGTAAGCTTCCTGTAGAGCTGGTAAACTCATCGCATAAGAGTATTTTGTACATTACTAATATTTGATGTTAATGAGTTGTGGATGATAAACCTTGGACCCCTAGTAAGAAACTTACAATTTTCTCAGAGGCAGAAGACACTGTGTATATTGTATTCATTTGAAAGGACAGTCAAATAAAACAGAAGAGCCTTCAGACAAAGAGGATGTCTGCTCTTTTAGTGGAGAGATAGCCACTAACAAAAGCAGGATTTTGGAATTCCCCGTGTCTGTGGTTAGTGACTGCATAGAGTTGGCAAAGAACCAAGGGCTGATTCCTCACTCAGGAACCTTTCCCTTTTCCTTACCGGTCCCTGAATTGTGTGATGAGGAACCAAAACAAACAACTAGGGTTTGTTGCATTGTTCTTGGGAGTTTTTCCTGGTCCCATTTTTACCTCTCAATTTCTTCATTATCATATATACTAGCAACTCTGGAGTTTTGAAATCACTTCCTTATAAAGTAATCTTTCCTTGCTGGGTAGTACACAGAAGGTTCGTTGAATAGCCAGAACTCTAGACTAGTATACTACATTTTTATAGACTTAGTGACCTTATCATCGAGAAGCTTTAAAGTTCCAGCCCCTCTTTTCTGTACCAGGCTTTTCAGTTGTGTACCTACTGGAAGGCACAGCTGATGTGCAGCAGCTGGCACCAACCCTGATTGGTCTTGATAGAATCATCAACAACAGATTTCTTGAACATCTGCTATGTGCCAGATGTGTGTTAGATGAGCTCTC
This sequence comes from Glis glis, assembly GCA_004027185.1. Classification (NCBI taxonomy): domain Eukaryota; kingdom Metazoa; phylum Chordata; class Mammalia; order Rodentia; family Gliridae; genus Glis; species Glis glis. The sequence goes on from PVJS01021760.1 coordinate 13,063, forward strand.
TTTGGCCATTGAGAGTGTGATGTGGTGGGCCAGAGTTACTGTGAACCTGGGGGCAATTACTAGGGTCTAAATTTAGGGATGAAGGCTTATGTGGGGGCCATGATGAAGTATTAGGGGGGCATTCTCATCAGGAGCTGTGGGTACTTAATGTTTTAGGATCATTGTCTTCTCTGTTTGTAATAGTAGCTCAGGGAATAATGTCTCACCGAATTTTTAAAGCATTTCTACAATGATTTTATTTTCAAACACTGAGAAATGAAGTGATTTGTTCATAGCACCCAACTAGGTGACAGAACCAGTACTAACACCCAGATGTTTTTCTGGAACTTCTTACAGATGAACAGTTCAACAGAAATTTACTCACCACCCACTTTCTATGGGGAATTGTGACAGGTAGGCACGGTAGAGTAAAACATGGACCTTGTTTCTTAGAGGAACTTTCAGCCTAGTTTTTTAATCTTTAGGATTAGATAAGTGAGTTAGAGGTTTTATTGGGCAGAAATTATTACCATTTTTTGTGTGTGTGTGTGTGTGTGTGGCACTGGGGATTGAGCCCAGGGGCATTCTACCTCTGAGCTACACCCCGAGCCCTATTTTTTATTCTTTATTTTGAAACAGGGTCTCTTTAAGTTGTGGAGCCTCACTAAGTAGCTGAGACTGGGCGTGAACCCAGATCCTCTGGTCTCAGCCTCCCAAGTACTGGGATTACAAGCATGCACCACCACGCCTGGCTTGAGCAGAAATTAAAGACTAAGACAAAGGTCCATTTGTTGAACTTGTCTGTCCCAGGTGATAGGAAGAATAATTAATGCCATTAACTAAAAAGCAGGTGAGAAGAAGTGCTCCATGGGAGGCAGGATAATGCTGTAGACACATTTGAGGTGGTGTGGGGTGCACCCCAGGGGAATAGTATACATTTGGAAATACAGGCCAGGAAATTGGGAGAGGGGTCAGAGCTGGAGACAGGATGACCTAGGTATCCACCAATTTTTTAGTACCAGAAGCCCAGCATTCTGGAAAGCCCTTAGTCCCATGAAAACAGGGACAGTTGATCACTCTGACTGGAGGTAAATATTTGAAAGCCAAACAAGAAATAGTTGAAGCTATTGGCCTAGACGGTTGTTTCCTGAAGAGCCCCAAGGGAGAAAGAAAAAGGTTATAACGTTGGATTAAATGTTCTATCTATTGCTAAAGTTCAAAACAGTGGCCATTTGCAACGTAGTTTTACTCCATGTTCACAAATGTACAAATATTAGTTAAATAACACTTTTCATTAATATGAACTATACTTGGTTTGAACCCTTTACCTGATTTTGTCCTTGAATCCTGGAAAAAAAATGATCTCTTCAGACAGTCTTTAGGCTAATAGAGTTCATTTTGATAGGTTCTTTGGAGATTTCAGTACAATATATATATATATATATATTTTTTTTTTTTTTTTTTTTTTTTTTTTGCGGTACTGGAGATTGAACCCAGGGACTTCTACCTCCGAGCTACACCTCCAGTCCTATTTTTTATTCTTTATTTTGAAACAGGGTCTCACTGAGTTGTGGAGGCCTCACTAAGTAGCTGAGGCTGACCATGAACCCAGATCCTCCGGTCTCAGCCTCCCAAGTACTGAGATTACAAGCGTGCGCCACCATGCCTGTCCAAAATACCTTCATGTGAAAGCTGTGACCTTGGGATGTAGTGATTTGCTGAATGTGTTTATACCTGATTCAGGAAGCTGAGGAGCTGCATCACCTGCTACCTAATGGCAGTGCCTCTTGTCATGAAGAAATACTTGTTTATTCTTTCTTTTCTAGTTTCTATATCCCTTTTCTTTGTGAACCTGGTTTGTTAGAATGATGTACCCAGTGCAGTTGGTCATTCATTTATTCAACAAATATTTTTTTAGCTCCCTTTTGGGTACCAGGTCCTGTGTTAGGTGCTGGAACTAGAGAAATGGACAGGATACAGCGTGTCCCTGATAATTCTGGAACACAGAAAGTCCCAAGAAACTATCAGAGAGGAGTATGTATTTTGATGTGATAAAGTTTGGTGGCGAGGAAAAGCCTCTCTTTCTTCTTAGACTAAAGTAGCTTAGTCTTGAATGATGAGAAGCAGCAGCTTTCTGGGAAGAGCTTTCCAAACAGTGGGAACAGCTAGTGCAGAAGTCCTTAGGTATTAAAGAATAAAATGGGATAAGATGAAGTTGAATGAGGTTTTCTAAATGTGTAGGGCTTTGTGAGCCAGGATAAGGAGTGTGGATTTGTGCTCCCTGGAAATCTTTTTTTTTTCTCCTATGTTTCTCCAGTCACATGCATATAAAATTAAAAGGTATCTTGGGAATTGTACAAACATTAATTTGTATGGACCCCAGTAAGTAGCTTTGAGATTGTGAACAAATAAGTCCATGCGTGTATGTTACAGAGCTGCCTGGAGTGGGAGGGGTCTGGATGAGAAAATGAATGTACTCTGGTAATACGTCCCAAAGCCATATGAAAATGCTTCCTGAATTTTATGCTGCTTTGAATTTTTATTCTGTTGCTGTTTCTAGGGCATAGCGTAGTGCATGGTAGCTATGAGGTGCTTCATAGATCTGTTTTAAAAATGAAAGATTGATATTGACTGAAGTAACAGAGAGTTGATGATATCTTACTGTGAGCCAGATCATGTCAAATGTGTAATTGAGAGTTTAGGGCAGGCTCCTTGAAGTAATGCCTTTCTATTAAGCAAGAACTTTGGTGACAATCTACATTTTAATTCTCTCTCTGCCAATCATTCACTAGGTAACTTTGGGCAAATATCCTCCCCCTACTTTGTTTTTAACCCAATTTTAAAAATTTTTGTGTGAAATATACATACTGGAAGGTATAGTGAGAACTATAATCAACAGTTGTATAGCCACAATGTCAATACCTGAAGGAAGAGCATTCAAATCAGAGAGAATGTCAGGTACAAAAGTCCTGAGAGACATGGACTTAGGGTACTGAAGGAACATTTGGTAAGTCATATATGACTGGAGTGATATGAGCAAGGGAAAGAATTGTAGAAGATGAGATCAGAGATATATTAGGAACTAGTCATTGTGTATGGACTTTGGCTATTCCTCTGAGTAAACTGGGCAGGCAGTGGAGTGTGTGTGAAGAGAAGTGACATGATCTGTCCTTTAAGAGAACGATTCAGAGTGCTGTATTGAGAATAAACCATATTACATTGGCTGAAAGACCAGCTAGGAGATTACAATATAACTTTGATTCAGGAAAGAGATGGTGATGCTTGGGGAATGGTGGAGACAATAAAAAGTGATCAGAATCAGGTGTAATTGGAAAGTAGAACACACAAGGTATGTGGACAGATTAGATTTGGTATTTGGGAGAAATGATGACTACAGTTTTTGACTTGAGTCCCTGAAGATAAATTTGTTATTCATTTATTAGATTGGAGGAGACCAGTTAGAGCAGGTGTCTGGAGGGAGTCCAGGAGTTTTGTTTGGAACATGTCAAATTTGAAATGTCTGGTGGACAGCCCAGTGAGACTACTCTGGGTTTACTTAACTCTACAGAAGTACATCCTTTTGCATTTCTTTTAGTGATGGTGGTTGACCTACTCTTGGTATATCTCAGCTTGTCTCCATCTTGCCTCCACTTTTGAATGTAGTTTAATGGAGCATAAAATTTGGTTGACAGTTATTTTCCTTCAATGTTTTGAAGATATGTCTTTTATTTTACCAATAAGAAATTTGTATTGGTATAACTGATGTTTTTTGTAGATACCATATTCTTTAAATTTCCTGTGGCTTGGCCGGGCGTGGTGGTGCATGCTTATAATCCCAGTACTTTGGGAGGCAGAGACCGGAGGATCCGGGTTCGCGGCCAGCCTCAGCTCGCTCTCGCTCTCTCTCTCTCTCTCTCTCTCTCCCTGTCTCTCTCTCTCTCTCTCTCTCTCTACCTAGTGAGGCCCTCCGCAACTTCGTGAGACCTGGTTTCAAAATAAAGTATAAAAAAAATAGGGCCGGGGGTGTAGCGCGGAGGTAGAGCACCCCTGGGTTCAATCCCCAGTACCACAAAAAAAAAAAAATTTCCTATGGCTTGTAAGATTTTTTTTTCCTTAATCACAATTTCCCTATGCTATATTTAGGTATTACTTGGAGTAGGTACTTGGAATGTATTGCGAATCTGAAGCCTTCTGACTTTCTTCAATAGTGAAAATTTTAAAAACGTCTTCTTTTTTTTGAGTATTTCAATCCCAATAGTCATTCTATTCCCCATAATTCCTATTAGACTTATATGGGATTCTCTCAATCTATCATTTGTACATACTCATATGTGTATATATATATATATATATATATATATATATACTACATTTTTATCATTCTATATGCTATTTTGGGCAAACTTAACAGAGAACTCTCTTCTAAGTCACTAATTCTCTAGAATTAATCTTTTTATTTTGAAAGCACACTCATGATATTTCTAATATCCTTATTTTTATAAATGCCTGTACTTATTATAGTACTGTTTATTTTTCATAATTTCTTGCTCTTTTTTGTGGTACTGGGTATTGAACCCAGGGGCATTCTACCTCCAAGTTACACCCCCAGCCCTACTTTTTATTCTTTATTTTGAAACAGGGTCTCACCAAGTTGCAGAGGCCTCACTAAGTAGCTGAGTCTTGCTGCGAACCCAGATCCTTCGGTCTCAGCCTCCCAAGTACTGGATTACAAGTGTGTGCCACCATGCCCGGCTGCTTTTCTTAAATAGAACTTATTCTTTTGGTTTTCTTTTGAGTATACTAAATAAAATAAAAAATTAAAAGAACTGAGGATGTAGCTCAGTGGTGGAGTGCCCCTGAGTTCAGTTCCTAGTAGCACACTTACACACACACACACACACACTAGTGTGTGTGTCATTGGGGCTTGAACCCAGGGGCATTCTACCTCCAAGCTACACTCCCGGCCCTATTTTTTATTTTTATTTTGAAGCAGGGTCTCACTAGGTTGATGACAATCTCACTGTTTGCTGAGGCTGTCCTCGAACCTGCAATCCTTCTGTCTCAGCCTCCCAAGTACTGGGATTACAAATTAGCCACCACACCCAGCTACAAATTAGTTTGATATGGAGTGAATTTGTATTCTAATTGTTGATTTTAAGATTGTCTTAATATAATTTTTATTTTTATATCTTGGATTTTTGTTTTCTGGCTATGATTGGGAACCTTTTATTTGTTTACTTATTGATTTCTTTGGGCTCATTCTCTATCTGAGGAACTAGATTAGATAGTGGCATTTTATTCATCCCTGCCTCCCTCCTACTCCCAGTGATAATGGGGAATATCACAGATCTAGTAGTCATTGAGTTAGTAACCAGCCTGGTCCAGTCTCCCTGTGTCCCTGATAAGCTGCAGCCCCAGGTTCTGGCAGTAGCCCCTGTTAGTCTCCTTTCTTGGGAGAGGAAGACACTTTAAGTCCCTTTTTCCTGGGAGAAAGGCAGGTTACCCCACAAAAACTGACTTCATGGCCACCACTGCTGCTCTTTTGAGATCTGTCACCCAGCTAGTCTCTGGTATCAGCACACCCACTGCTTCGTGTTTCCAATCAGTGTGATCCAGATGATTATCTTGTTTTTCAGCTCAGCTGGTTTTAGTGTTTCTGTTTGTATATTTTGGGTGTTATTAACATGTGTCATGTGGGTGGGGTGTCTTGTCAAATCTCTATTCCAAGTTCCATTGAAACTTTTTAGAACTTGCATTTTTTCACAATCATGATTAATAATTTTAGGAAATGACTTTTAAGAACTTAATAAACACGTTACAAGAGTCAACTCATTTAATCCTCCCAGCTACCTTTATTTGATAGAAGAGTGAGAAGTGGAGAGGTTTTTTTTTTTTTTTTTTTTTTTTTTTGCGGTACCGGGGATTGAACGCAGGGGCGTTCTACCTCCGCGCTACACCCCCGGCCCTATTTTTTTTTTATGCTTTATTTTTGAAACCGGGTATCATGGAGTTGCAGAGGGCCTCACTAGGTAGAGAGAGAGAGAGAGAGAGAGAGAGAGAGGAGAGAGGAGAGGAGAGAGAGAGGAGAGAGGAGAGGAGAGGAGAGAGAGAGGAGAGAGGAGAGAGGAGAAGAGAGAGAGATCGCACGCGCGCGCATGCGCGCTGAGCTTGGCCGCGAACCCGATCCTCTGGTCTCCGCCTCCCAAAGTACTGGGATTACAAGCGTGCGCCACCACGCCCGGCTCGAGAGGTTTTATAACGTACCCTGGATCACACAGCTATTAAATGGCAGAGAAAGGATCTAAACCTGATAACTTGGCTCCATAGTTAGTGGTTCTAACCACTGCGATACACTGTCTCTCATTTGTCATTTGGGAAAAATAATACATTCTCACAGATTTGTTTGTTGCAAGGATGAAGTGAGATCAGATGTGAAAAGCCTAATGTTGACCTGACATACAATAAACGTTCAATAAATGTTTTTCTTTCCTTTGTAGCAGGATATGAAACACATATATATGTTGGGGAGACGTACAACATATACGTGTGTGTGTGTGTGTGTGTGTGTGTGTGTGTGTGTGTAACAAAGATATATGTATATATGTAACAGATATATCTCCAGTATGATACTTAAACAAAACATGTGAGTTGGTTTTGTTTAAACTATAGTATGCTTTATTTTAGCAAAAAGGGTGGGAGTTTTGTTATTGGGCAAAGTTCTCTCCTATGGCTCTGGAGGTCAGGGGACTGGGCTGGGGAAGATGGAGAGCTAGGAAGAAAGAGAATCAGAGAAACAGGATCCAGTGGCAAAATTCAAGTTGGAAACCAGACAATTAAAGGATTCTGCAGAAAAACTTGTTGATCTGGGGGATTTCCAGGGCAGAAAAAGAAGGTCTGGACTAGATGGTAAGAGTTAGTGCCTTGAGCATTTCCCAGAACTTTTGAGGTTCCTGGGTCTTCGGCAGTAGGCAGAGAGGGCTCTTTTGAGGGCACTTTGCCAGCCTTGACTTTGTAAAACATTCTTTTGGCCTTTGTTTTTAAATTCCCCAAATTAACAAGGAGCATTTGGTCCTTAGTGTGCAATACTCCAGGGAATAAATAAGCCTGGCCAAGTGTTTACAGTTAAAGTAGCCAGCATCTAAATCAGGGAATTGCCTCTGGGCCTTGACTTAGGCTATTTCCCCATCATCGCATCTACTTCTTCAACCCTACATATGTGGGCCTTGTACCATCTTACCTACACAGCCTTCAAAATCTAGCTCAAATTCCACTCCTGTGACACTGGACCCACCCCTGTGTACCTTATACCATGCAGTTGCTCCAGATAAATTAGAAACTTAAAGGTCCTTGTGAGATGCAGTTTAATTGAGGAAGTTTTATCAATTTGGATAAGTAGGAATATTTGTAGAGACCATAAACAAGTGCTTAGTTGGGAATATGGGGTGTGTGTGTGTGTGTGTGTGTGTGTATGTGTGTGTTGTACATTAGTATGGAAAACAGCAGAAAGAACAGTTTTACTAGACCAGAAGGTCTGTGTAGGAATTTGGATAGTTAAGGTTAGGTTTAAGTAGGAGGACTGGTTCAGGTCATAGGTGACCTTTCAAGCCAGGGGAGTTTGATCAAGATGGAAGAGATTAGATGACAGATCAAGATTTGGTTAATAATCAGGAGCCATTGTAAGCCAGGTGTAGTGGTACAGGCTTGTAATTCCAGTACTTGGGAGGCTGAAACAGGAGGATCACAGGTTTGCAGCCAGCCTCAAGCTACTTAGTGAGGCCCTCCACAACTTAGTGAGACCCTGTTTCAAAATAAAGAATAAAAAATAGGACTGGGGGTGTAGCTTGGAGGTAGAATGCCCCTGGGTTAAGTCCCCAGTACCGCAAAAAAAAAAAAAAAGAGCCTAAGTTCATGCAAAGGAGGGTGATGAATGGTGAGGTAGATCACACTTTGATCACAGACCTGCCTGCCTTCTGCAACCTGGGAGAGGTTCACTGACCATGTTGAGAATCATCACTGAGCTAGTATTTGGTGTACTCATATTTCAGTGCACTTGATAGGAATAAAGGAAGTAGAAAAGTACCCCTCATCTCCTGAGATTCCTTTTATCCCTTAGTTTTTCATACATAGGGAATCTCTACAGGAGAATTGACCTTCGACTGCAGCATTATCTATGACTGCAGCATTATCTATTCTCACTACTATAATCCGAAAGACCTTGCCACAAAACTTAGAGGAAGGAAGATTTATTTGCTCACAGGTTTTGTAGATTTTGGGGTTCAGTCTATATGAGGCCTGGGTCTCTGGAGTTTAGGGCATGGTGGACAGAAGCAGAGGGAGAAAGCGAGCGCACGTGGGCTCTGTTCCTCACATCATGGAGGCTGGAAGCAAGAGAAACAAGCAAGGGGATCAGTGACCATGTATAATCCCCAGGGCCACATCCGCAGGTACTCACCTTCTCCAGTCACACCCTCCCCTCCCAGGTTACCACCCAGATAAGTCCATTACAATGGTTTTATCTACTGATGAGATTACAACCCTCATGACTTAATTATATCAACTCTGAACACCAATTTATGATCTCTTTAGGGAGCATTCTGTATCTAACTCTAACAATCTATAAGCCAGGTCCTATGGTCGGGAAGAAAACACAGGTAAATGCAATCCACAGATAATATTAGATCAAGTAGTTTTTACTTTTGTCACTTCTATAACTCCAACTTTTTCTTGGGTGGTTAGATCACAAAAAATGACTCCTGCTTTAATTCTCTTTTTCTTTTCCTTTCCTACTCATTGTGGAGTAATTAACCCAAATGTTCTTTTGGGATGGGGGCAGTGAAGAAGGAACAAAAAGAGGCAGTAATCTAATCTATAACTGTAACATTAGGATCTAAATAATTGCCTTAAGGAATTTGGACTTCAGTTTTTGATTGGACAACTATGTGAGGAGTATACCAACCTGGCAATGCTAGTAATAAACTAAAGAAATGATTCCATGAAACATAAGGTATTTATCTTAATTTTAAAAGATACAAAATCCAGTGATTAGGAGTTTATCCTTACAAATATAAAAGGTGTAATTATGAAAAATTTCAAACACATAAATGTGTGTATGTTCCAGCATCACTCAAAAGTTCAAAGTCTCCTCTGAGACTCAAAGTAAACTCTGGGCTGTGAGCCCCTGAAAAAAACAAAAAGCAAGTTACATACATCCAGTGTACAATGGCACAGAGTAAACATTTGCATTCCAAAAGGGAGGAATAGGGCCATAGAAAGAAGGAATGGGACCAAAACAGTATCAAAATCCAGCAGAGCAAACATTTGATCCTGCAGCTCCACTTCTGGCATCCAGGGCACATGGTGGTAGGATGTGATCTCCAAGGGGCCTTGGCAGCCCCGTCCCTACAGACTGGTTGATTGCAATGGGTGGCATACTTAGTCTTCTAGCCTATCTTCATGGCTCGAAACTTAGCCTTTCCTCGTGGTTGTTCCACGTTTCTGGCATTTCTTTTTTTTTTTTTTTTTTTTGCGGTACCAAGGATTGAACCCAGGGGCGTTCTACCTCCGCGCTACACCCCCAGCCCTATTTTTTTTTATACTTTATTTTGAAACCGGGTCTCACGAAGTTGCAGAGGCCTCACTAGGCAGAGAGAGAGAGACAGGGAGGGAGGGAGGAAGAGAGAGAGAGAGAGAGAGAGCACGCGCGCACGCTGAGGCTGGCCGTGAACCCGGATCCTCCGGTCTCCGCCTCCCAAAGTACTGGGATTACAAGCGTGTGCCACCACGCCCGGCCCGTTTCTGGCATTTCTAAATCTCACGAGTTTTCCTTGCAACCTTGGCTTCATCCTCACAGTTTCACAGATTGCCCCATTTGGGCCTGCTTGCAGGGATTCCAACCCTGCCACATGTTGCCTGGCTTCCTAGGCCTTCCTTTGAAATCTGGAGGAAGCCTCCATGACCCCTTGTTTTCAGCAAAGCCAGGATTACTTGAGCACTGAGATAGACTGTCAGCAGGAAAGGTAGTCATAGGCCAAGATCAACTGCCAATGGGAAAAGTAATCATGCTCGCTTTCGAGACTGGGCCCTTTTCAATGACAGCCGTGGGACCTGCCTCCATCCGGGCCATTGGTGGCCCCGCCTTTGTCATGGCCACCACTTCCTCCTTCCTTTGATCCATCTTACTTTCTTCCATAGTATCATCTCTCTGGGCCCCAGTTTTCCACATGCCTTTCTGGCCAAATTGCAAATCTATAAAGTCTCATTGTTTTTCTTTCTGCTCCCAAATTTGGTGTACAATTTTCTGAACACAGACATCAATATGCAAAATGTAGTTTGGATACTTTGCTGTTTTGAGATTTCTTCTGCCAGTTTAATCAATCCATCATCTTTAAATTTGGCCTCATCCAAAGTTTCAGGACACGGGCAAAATGCCAGTAATTTCTTTGCCAGAATGTAACATGTGTGGCCTCTACTCCATTTTCCTATGGAGTCCTCTTTGCCCTCTGAAATCTCAGCACAGTTTCTGCCATCTGCCTTTCTTCCAACATTCTGGCCCTTCCAACTTCCTGTCTCACAACAGTTCCAAAGACTCTTACATCATGGAGGCTCAAAGCAGAACAAGAGCAGGGGGAGGAGAGGACCTTATCATCCCCAAGGCCACACCCCAAGGGGCTTCTCCTTAGCAAACGAGTCCGGTTTCCAACATTGCTACCCTGTTTCCATGAGGGGTGGGGGGGCATTCTGAGCCCAAAAAATTACATATACCAACATATGTTTAAATGTGGGGAGAGAATAATAGAATGAATTGCCTTTATTTATCACCCAGAGCCAACAGGTATCAACATTTTGACACACTTGGCTTCATCTGTCCCTTTGTATTGTTGTTCACTGACGTATTATAAAGTACATCACAACTTGTGACTTTTACTACCACACTTTCCAGTATGCATCTCTACAACTTACATAAGTTTCCTCTATTACTTGGCAATATCTTTTTTACATTTGATTTGTCTTAATCAGGATCTAAAGAAGATTCACACATTGCATTTAATTGTTATGTCCTTGAATCTTATTTCATCTACTGGTCCAGATTTTTGAGAGCTGGTTTTGGTGGCTAAGGGTGTGGATGAGAAGAAGCAGGGGTTAGGTGATGGGTTTTAACCCATGCTAAAAGGAAACCTTTAAAATCATGGAACCTGCTGGGAGTAGGAAGATTATGATTGTAGTAGCATTTATGGCTGAAATACCTTTAAGTCTCTGTCAAACTTTTATTTATATATTTCTTTATTGTGGTACTGGGGGTGGAATCCATGGGTGTTCTACCTCTGAGCTACACCTCCAGCCCTATTTTATTTTGAAACAGGGTCTTACTAAGTTGCTGAGGGCCTTGCTAAGTTGCTGAAGCTGACCTCAAACTTGCAATCCTCCTGTCTCAGCCTCCTAAGTACTGGTATTACAGGTATGTACCACCCTTCTGGCTCCTGTCAAACTTTTTTAAATGCCTCCTTTAAAGTAGTATTATTCATATATATATGAATAATATATATATATATAATATATATATATACATATATATATATATATTTTTTTTTTTTTTGCGGTACTGGGTATTGAACCCAGGGGCATTCTACCTCCAAGCTACAATCCCAGCCCTATTTTTTATTCTTTATTTTGAAACAGGGTCTCACTAGGTTACAGAGGGCCTCACTAAGTAGTTGAGGCTGACCGCGAACCTGGATCCTCCAGTTTCAGCCTCCCGAGTACTGGGATTACAAGCGTGCGCCACCACGCCCGGCCATATATATATTTTGTTCTGTGCGAAACATACACCTGAATTTGAGTTGCTATTTGGAATGGTTAGTTAAAAACTCAAGTTATCTATTTTATATCAAGCTACAGTAAAACAAAACAAACAACAACAAAAACCCCAGATCTGTTTCCAAGAGATCTAATTCTCACTACAAATGGCAAATATTCTCTTTATGCATGGTGTCTTCCTCAATTTAAAAAAGAGTGGTTCCCCCCTCTTTGGACTTTTATTTGTTAATCTTCATATATTAATTTCAGTTATATATCTAGGTACTATCCTCCTAAGATAATTGTGTCTACCTACCACTGAATATTATTATTTCTTCAGATAATGTTAAATAATCTGGTAGGGTATAGGTTTAAAAGTGAAAAAATTATTCTTAGGCACTCTAGGATAACAGTTGATGTATACATCAGGAGTCCACTGATGTAATGTTCAGATAACCTCAAATGTTTTTTCCTCTTCCCAGATAACTTGCATTCTTAATTAACTCCACATATTCTGGTTGAAATTTTATTTGTGGTAGGCCACATTTTGAGAGAGATGAAAATAATTGTTACAATATAATTTAAAATGTGATTACTTTGAATATGTATAATCTCTATAAATATAGAACATAAATTACAGTGAATTATACAGTTATAGTCTCTGTTGGAAATCTTGAGTCTTATAACAGGATACATCTGTGAGAGCTTGATTAACCTTCTTTAGAAGATTCTGAGTGTGGAGGCAAGCCTACCTATTGAAGCTTATTTTGCAGACAAGACACATGCTTGGCACACAGTAATTTTAAGATGTGGACTTTTTAATAATTTAAAATTCTAAGACCCATAGTAAAGAGGAGAGTAGGTGAAAAGTACAAGTGAGGCATTTTTTTAGCTGCTGCCCTTTTATCCCCAAATATAAAATTATTATTTTCTAACAGTGTTAATATACATCAGTAATTTATATTTTTACCTCTTGGTACCCAGTAATTTGAAATGTTTGCATGTATGTACCTTTTAGGTGCCCCAATGTGAGTCTGCAAAAGCTGCCGGAACAGTGGTTGTGGAATGTTTTGGAGGAAATTAAATGCAGTGATCCTTCATCCAAACTCTGTGCTACTAGGCGCAGTGCTGGAATTCCTTTCTACATACAGGTAACTTGCCTCTAGGGACCGTAGCTGTTTGTTTGTATTTTGGTAGTGTATTCTGACCTCCTTGACATGTGAGTAAGCATATTGCAAAAGGGACATTTCTCTTTTCAGTACCATAGTATTTGTGGCTTTGTTTTAATGTGTGGACAGTGTGTTCTGTGACAGATCTGTTCTTGGAACAAACCCTCTAAGAGGTCAATCTTGTAATATAAATAGAGAGTGGTATACATTTCCGCCTGTGTATTAAGTAGGCAGACATTATTACTGTGACACCGTCATTGCTCACTTGCAGGAAGTACACACATTGTCCCTTTTCTCTCCCCTAAATTACAAAAAGTTGTCTTCTTCTCATTTCAAGACCCTTAAAAATCTAGGCAACAAGTGTTAAGTTTCTTTTGAATCCTTCTGTAAAAGGCCCATCCATAAAATGATCATAATCTTAATAATAGCTAGCATTTACTAGTAGTTATTTCATGTATTTTAACTCATTTACTCCTTCCCCAGAGGATATGAGAGAGATACTGTTATAATCCATATATATGCTAAATGAAGAAACTGAGACTTAGAAAAGTTAAGTGACTTGCTAAAGGCCACAAAGATTGGAAGAGCTGAGTGAGTACTTAGGCCCAGACCACCTGACTCCTGGCTCCCTCTGCATATGAAGTATGTGTGCTCACACACACTCACAGGCATTCCTGAAATGATGAAAGCATGCTAGACCCACTGTTTCCCTTGCATTGTTTTATAATTACACCTTAAAGATTGCTTCATCTCGGCATACCCAGTTATTACTATTGTTGATAAATATTTCATTTTCATAGTGTAGTAGAAAATAAGAGACTATCACCTACATGATCTCAAAGAATCAAAACCAGTGTCTTCACAATACTATAATAAATCAGGCTCCATCCCAAAAGACCTTGTTTAATATTCAGTAAGATAAAGTCTAGGAATGAAATAGCATAATAAAAGCAACATCCCTATATTTTTAGTGCCCCTATATTTTTCCCTTCTGTCTTTGGTTCATCCCTCAAATTCTCAAAATCCCTTCATGACTGCTGACAATGGGGCACCAATTGCAAAGGTTGTTGACAGAGATAATTGGGTTAGTTCTGCTGGATGAATTTTGGTGGCCTTCAGAAATCAATTCTTCTCTGATCTGACCCATTCTGGACCCATGTGGTTCATTCTTCTGGCTGTAATTCTTTGTGACCTGGTGTGTTTATGTGTCATTTGCCTGTCTTAGGACAATTGTTAAGGAAACAGCAAAGTCTTGCTGCATGTTTGTGCTGTGTGCTTGTGCTACCTGTGGTTTTCAGTTCCTACTAAGTATTGGTAACAGCGAGAGAGCGTTGAGCAGGTGTATTTTCTTAACCTAGCCTTGGCAAGTGTGCCAAGCTCTTTGCCCAGCTCTTCAAGAAAAATACAGCCAGGGTTCCCAGAAGACACTTTGGTAATTGATTGTAGCTTTCTTATTTATTTTCATTCAGTAAAGTGCAAGCTATTAGAAAAATCTTCTTAGAGTCACATTTCTCTTAGCATGACTTACCAGTAAAGTTAGATCTTTTGTTCTGCTGAAAACTTCTGCTTAGTATTAGTGGTGGAGAAGAACTACGTGCTTAGTTTATGAGCTTATTTTTAGTGTAGACAGATATGAAGTTTTTTGTATAGTAATAAAAAAATAATATATTTTTTTCTAAGCATAAATACACTCTGAGAAATTTCTTTTAAACTTGTTTTGTCTGTTTCTTATATTTTCCTCTCTTACAGCTTATAAATGCTTCAGAAAATGCCAAGTAGCTTAAAACTTTCGCTTTGGGGAGCCAGTAGCTACATGCTTGTGAAAAGTAGATACAGAGGAAGGGAAGAGCAAGAATGTGACTACAGTGATTTTACTTTAGCAGTTTTGTGGAGATATAATTCACTTATTGTACAATTCATGCATTTAAAATACACAGTTCAGTGATTTTTCATATATGCACAGAGCTATACAACCATTAGCATAATCTAATTTTAGAATATCCCTGAAAAACCCTCTAAACTTATTAGTTGCTCAGCATTCCCTTCTACCTCTGCTGCTTCCAGCCCTAGGCAACTGCTAATCTACCTCTGTCTCAGTAGATTTGTCTGTTTGGACATTTGTGGAAATGGAATCATATAATATGTGACCTTTTGTGTCTGGCTTCTTTCACTTAGCATTATGTTTTCAGGGTTCATCCATATTGTGCTGTGTATCAGTACCTCATCCTCTTTTATCGCCTCAAGTGGGTTGATAGCCCATTTTTATGTTTATTGGATTTTGACAAAGTGATAGTCACAGAGTAAATAGGCAGCTTCTTGGAAATTCAAATATAGCATCCCTTTGGAGTTTGTAGTATTTCTTCTTGTCCCATGGAGTTCCAAAAGCTATGATTTGATTGGTCTTCCAGGGGTAGAGTAGTCTTCTGTGAAGAATTCAATAGCTGAAGCCGGGCGTGGTGGCGCACGCTTGTAATCCCAGTACTTTGGGAGGCGGAGACCGGAGGATCTGGGTTCGCGGCCAGCCTGGGTTCGCGGCCAGCCTCAGCTCTTTCTCTCTCTCCCTCTCTCTCTCTCTCCCTCTCTTTCTCTCTCCTTAGTGAGGCCCTCCGCAACTTCGTGAGACCCGGTTTCAAAATAAAGTATAAAAAATAGGGCTGGGGGCGTAGCGCGGAGGTAGAACGCCCCTGCGTTCAATCCCCGGTACTGCAAAAAAAAAAAAAAATTCAATAGCTGATCAATCTCTAAGGAACCTCAAAATCCTTAAAAGGCATTTAATCCAGAGGGTTTGTTGTTTTAAGTAAAGAGAAGTTTAGTTTAAAGAGAAGTTTGGTGAAAGTTTTAAGTTTGTTTTTTAAGGAAAGAGAACTTTCTTGTTGGATAAATTTCGTTAACCAGAATGACTTGCTTACTGTAGGTGAGACTGGCAAGTCTCACTTATTATGGTCCTTAAGGTATAGTCATTGAGTACCATTTCTCAGTCTTTTAGAATTACATTATTAACAGGCATACCAGAAGTGATTTTAGAGATGACATGATTTTACCTTCACCTAATTTTATAGTTGAAGAATCTGAGGGATGGAGAATTTAAATCATTTGTCCAAAGCAACATGGCTTAATAAACTTGCCTTGATAACCATGTTTTTAAGGGGATTTTGAATTGGGGAATTGATTCAGGGAGGCAACAAAGAGGTATATATAAAATAAGATCTCATTAATTTTTATGTTGTTTTCCATAGGCATTGTTGGCATCTGAACCAAAGAAAGGCAAAATGGATTTGTTGAAAATAACAATGAAAGAGTTAATCTCTTTGGCTGTTCCTACAGATGAATTACAGAGCATAGTCCCTCAGGTAATGATGGAAATAAACTATGCTAGGAGGAGAGTGGTTTTTAAATCTTTGCTGTATATTTATTTTTTAAAAAAGTATCTGCTAATGATATAGAACTCTTAAAAGATAGGCAGGCATTTGAAGTTTATATGAGTACTTTTGGGGGGGGGGTTTCTGGCCTTTCCTGCCCACAAAATAAACTATTGCTTTAGGTGAATGAACTATTGAAATGAGCTATTTTCAGACTGGTAAAAACATACAACTGATGCAAGACATTTTATCTTACTATTGCATCTAAAAATTTGGAAATGGACATGCAGTCACCTTAGAATTTTGTGTTTCTTTGAGTTGATGCACATTTTGTAACTTGAGAGTTGAGTTACAACCAACTTTTCCTAAAATGTAATATCTAACTGTTGGTATATTCACATTTTAATTTAATATTTAATCCTTTTACTCACTACCTATATGTATGAAATTGGGTTAAACACTCCTCCCAGCTCTACTCTACTGCTCTGTAGTAGATACTTCTTGTCTTTTGTAATCTAGACTTCCTCGGTAAATGCTTCAGAGTGGGATTTTCCGATCCAACTGTAGGAGGCCCATGCTTGGTCAGGGCATAGATTGAGAGCTGAAGTTTACAATCAACTACAGTTAGTTTATATGGTTTTATTTCAGAGACCGTGGGAGATGTTAAAATGAAACCATGGGCTCAAATGTAATCTGACTAAAGAAAAAGATGGTGTTTACTGACATATGGCACATAGTGGCTGATGACCATTAGGTATTTCTTTAAAATAGTTAACATATTATTAATCACCTGTCAAGAATGATCATTTCAAGGTGTTTTCCAATGAAATGTGAAAAATATAATTGATTATATTTTCTTAGACTATCACTCTAAATATTCCTAGTTTTATAAGAACATCTAAAAATAATGGAATTTACCTTTAAGAAGTACTGGGTAAGCCAGGCATGGTGGTGCACGCTTGTAATCCCAGTACTTGGGAGGCTGAGACAGGAGAATCCGGGTTCCTGCTCAGCCTCAGCTACTTAGTGAGGCCCTCCGCAACTTTGCGAGACCCTATTTCAAAACAAAGTATAAAGAATAGGGCTCGGGGTGTAACTTGGAAGTAGAATGCCCCTGGGTTCAATCCCCGGTACCGCCAAAAAGAAAAAAAAATACTGAGTAATTATTGCTCTACTTCAAGGTGATTAATGGTATTTTAATGATCATTTGTATGCAGTTGGTGAGATTTTAAAATTTAGTCTCTGACTACTCTCCTAGGTTTTAATTGATAATTTGCTTTCCTTTTCCCCGCCTATGGTTCATTTATTATTTTTTGCTATGTATCTTTGAAATATAAATATGTCTTTATACAAAAATGTACAATGAATAACAAACATCTATGTGACCAATTTCAGTTTAAGAAGTTAAATATTAAAGATATGATTGCATAATGTGTGGATTCTTTTCCATTTCGTTCTCCTTTTTCCATCTCAGCCGTGATAACTAACCCAAATTAGTATTTGTCATTTTTGTGCATTTTGCCATACCATTGTGATCTTTTCCATGAATGGAATCATCTAAACATCTTTTTTATAGTTTTGGTTTTTCCAGTCAACCTTTTTTATAAAATTAGTAAGATCCAAGCCAGATGTGGTTGTGCATGCTTGTAATCCTAGCACTTGGGAGGCTGAGACCGTAGGATCACAGGAGGTTTGAGGCCAGCCTCAGCAACTTAGCAAGACCCTGTTCAAAATTAAAATTAAAATAGGGATGGTAGTGTAGCTAAGAGGTAGAATGCTACTGGGTTCAATCCCTAGTACTAACACACACACACACACACACACACACACACACACTAAAAAAAATTAAAATTAAAATAGGGATGGTAGTGTAGCTAAGAGGTAGAATGCTACTGGGTTCAATCCCTAGTACTAACACACACACACACACACACACACACACACACAC
>PVJS01021761.1:0-31218 GCA_004027185.1 Glis glis
ACAAAAGTCACATGATCATCTCAATAGATGCTGAAAAAGCATTTGACAAAATCCAACACCCATTCATGTTAAAAACACTGCAAAAAAATTGGAATAGAAGGAACTTACCTCAATGTCATTAAGGAAATATACAATAAACCCAAAGCCAACATCATATTGAATGGGGAAAAACTGTGGGAATTCCCTTTAAAATCAGGAACAAGCCGGGCGTGGTGGCGCACACTTGTAATCTCAGTACTTGGGAGGAAGAGACCGGAGGATCCGGGTTCGCAGCCAGCCTCAGCTACTTAGTGAGACCCGCAACTTCATGAGACCTGGTTTCAAAATAATAAAGTATAAAAAAATAGGGCCAGGGGTGTAGCTCGGAGGTAAAATGCCCCTGGGTTCAATCCCCGGTACCACACACACACACACACAAAATCAGGAACAAGAAAATGATGCCCACTAACACTACTCCTTTTTAATATAGTCTTCCAGACTCTTGCCAGAGCAATAAGGTAAGAGAAAGAAATCAAAGAAATACAAATACAAATGCGCACCGAGGTTGGCCACGAACCCGGATCCTCCGGTCTCTGCCTCCCAGAGTACTGAGATTCCAAGCGCGTGCCACCACGCCCGGCTGACATGATCCTATATTTAGAAGACCCAATAAACAACCAAAAGACTTCTAGAGCTGATTAACAAATTCAGCAAAGTAGCAGGATACAAAATCAACCTAAAAAAATCAGTATCTTTTCTATATGCCAACTATGAATCCACTGAAAAAGAAATCCAGAAAACATTTGCATTCATAATAACCTCAAAAACAATAAAATACCTAGTAATAAACCTAACCAAGGAGGTAAAAGACCTTTACACTGAAAATTATAAAACACTAAAGAAAAAAATTGAAGAAGATCTTAGAAGATGGAGAGATCTCCCTTGCTCTTGGATAGGCAGAATAAATATTATCAAAATGGCCATTCTTTCAAAAGCAATCTACAGAGTCAGTGCAATCCCTGTCAAAATACCAATGTCATTCTTCACACACCTAGAAAAATCAGTCCTTAATTTCATATGGAGAAACAAATGACCCAGAATAATACAAGCAATTCTCAGCAATAAGAACCATGCAGGGGGCATCACAATTGCTGACTTCAAATTGTACTACAGAGCTGTAGTAATAAAACAGTATGGTATTGGCACAAAAACAGACACATAGACCAAGGGAACAGAATAGAAGATACAGAAACAAATCCACACAGTTATAGCCAATTGATTTTCAACAAAGGTACCAAACACATACATTGGAGAAAAGACAGCCTTTTCAACAAATGGTGTTGGGAAAACTGGTTATCTATTTGTATAAAAAATGAAATTAAATCCCTACCTCTCACCCTGCACAACAATCAATTTGGGATGGATCAAAGACCTGGAAATTAGACCAGAGAGTTTGAAATTATTAAAGGAGGGCATAGGAACAACACTCCAACATATACACACAGGTAGAAACTTCTTCAACATGACCCCCAAAGCTCAGGAAATTAAAACAAGAATTAATAAATGGGATCGCATTAAACTAAATAGTTTCTGCTCATCAAAGGAAAGCATCAAAAGTCTAAAGAGAGAGCCTACGGAATTGGAGAAGATCTTTGCCAGCTGTTCCTTTGATAGAGGACTAATATCTAGCACATACAAATTACTTAAAAGACTTAACCCTAAAAAACCAAATAACCCATCAAGAAATGGGCAACTGAACTAAATAGATACTTCATAAAAGAAGAAATATGAATGACCATTAAATACATGAAGAAATGTTCAACATTATTAGCAATCAGGGAGATGCAAATCAAAACTACACTGAGATTCCTTCTAACCTCAATCAGAATGGCAATCATCAAGAAATAAAACAACAACAAATGCTGGTGAGGATGTGGGGAAATAGGAACTCTTCTACACTGTTGGTGGGATTGCAAATTAGTGCAGCCACTATGGAGATCAGTGTGGAGATTCCTCAGAAAATTGGGAATGGATCCACCATATGATCCATCTATACCACTCCTGATTTTTTTAAAGAATTTGAAACAGGTTCTCACTAATCTTCTGAGGGTCTCATCAAGTTGCTGAGGCTGTCCTTGAGCCTGTGATCCTCCTGCCTCAGCCTCCCAAGTACCAGGATTACAGGTGTGCATCATTGTGCCCTGCAGAATCACATGTTTTTTTAAAAATAGTACTGCTTAAAAGACACTTAAAATATTGTCTGCTTTATTATCTTATTCTGTAAATTTCCCTACTTTTGCATTTCAGTGGTGTCTAATATGATAGTACATGTATATCCAGGAATTTAAAAATGAATACATTTCTAACCATCTGCAGTTTATGCTTGAATATTTTTTAATTAATGGGTGTGCTATACAAAAAGTTTGGAGGCCAACGTTCTAGAATACGAAAGATCTCCTATAGTGTCTTTCATTGTGTGAGAAATAACATTATTTCTGATTGTTCATTGACAAAAAGACTACAGAGTAGGCACAGTGCATTTTGGGCCTTTCGTGGATAAGAGAGTGGAGTCTTGGAGTCTTGGGTTGGGTTTCTCTTCTGGCGAATCACTCGCACTTGGCGTTGTTAGAGTCTATTCTGAAACAGTCTAGATGTGCAGATACACTGCCCTGAGCCTTCTACTTAGCATATAAATACAAAGGATATTCATGCATTTCTGCATGGTCATCTTCTCTGGTCTAGAACTGCTGTTTAGCTCTCTGTCTTGAAAACACATCACAAAATAATGAAAACCTGGCAAATCTTTTCAGTCGGATGCCGTGGGAAGCACTATGAAGGAGAGGCTCAGCTTCCTCCAGCAGTTTCCTGTCTGTGTCAGCCTGCAGGAAGGAGACCCACTTCAGCTTCCCTCTGGGTTTCTGGGAAAGCTGAGCTGGAGGGTTTCAGTACGAGCACTTTGCACCCATACAGTGTGTGGTAAGTGCATCATTTACAAAGGCTTGTGCTTGCAGGTGAAAGTGTGCTTCAGTAAGTGGAGTCAAATCTCACTGAAGTGCTGGGGCAATTTAGGCCTTTCATTCCACTTCACTATTGGAGAATTTCACTATAAGCAACTTTTATAAAGAGGAATGCTATAGAAAAACACATTCCATGGAAAGCACTTTAGGCAGCTCTGTAGTCTCAGAATGCTAGCCTTCTTTCTTTTAATATATCAGGAATTTTCTCTTGATATTATACATGCTATAATATTGGAAAACGCAAATGTTCAACCAACATAGGTGAAATATGTTATCTTATAACATATTAGAAGGTATAATATAAATAAAAAGAAATAGCCTTAGCAAATACTTCCCATTCACACTTTAATACTTTTGTGATTTTCTATAATAAATTTAAATAGGTGCTATAGCTCACCCTATACATGTACATATACATATATACACACACACATATATATATATATATCCCCAATACAATCCCCAATTTTATATATATATATATATATGTACCATATATATATGGTACGTGTGTATGTATTTTGTATTGGGGATTCTGCCTCTAAGCTATACCCTCAGCCCTTTTTATTTTTTACTTTGAAACAAGGTCTCTTTAAGTTGCTGAGGGTTTTGCTAACTTTCCAAGGATCTCCCTAATTTGCTGAGGCTGGCCTCGAACTTGTGATCCTCCTGTCTCAGGCTCTCAAGTATTGGGATTCCAGGTGTGCAACACCACACTCGGCTTTCTATACATATTTTAAGATGTAGTTGTCCACATTATTACCATTTTATCGACTGAATGTGTTAAATCATTATTATTTATACCCTCCCTCTGTTTTTTTTTTTAGGTTCTTTAAAGAGGCCAGATAATCCCAGGAACATTTTTATTACTTTGGTCTGTGGAGGGGGTCTATTGGACAAAGGTACAAATTTGAGACATTTTCTCAAAGAAGAAAGGGACAGCGCACTAAAGGGATCAGAGTTTATGGACAAAAAAGGAGGAAGATTCAGGTACAGGAAGAAGGAAAGAGTGTGAGGGATTTCAAAGGAGAAAAGAAATCACGGGTAGGAGGGCAATGACTTTAAAGCTCTGTTGTGTCCTCTATTATGAAACGCCTCTCTCGACTTTCTTACAAAACCTAAAGTAAAATTCAGTTGTTGGTCAATGTTTTTAGAGTGCTCATATTTGTTTGTTTTTGATTCTGGATGTACATATGAAGTTGGCTTTAAGGTAGTGTTAAGAATGAGAAGAGTAGAAACCTTTTAGAGTTTTGGTTAAAATAAACATTTTGGCCAGTACTTGGGTGTCTGAGATGGAAGGATTGCAGTTAGAGGCCAGTGTGTGGTAACTTAGCAAAACCCTGTTTCTAAATAAAAAACAAAAAGAACTGGGGATGTAGCTCAGTGGTAGAACATTCCTGGGATCAATCCCCACTAACACACACACGCGCACACACCACACACACACACACACACACACACACACACACACACACAGAGTGGTATCAAGAAACAAGAAACAGAATGTGCTTGGTTGTTTGGTTTGCTCTGGTAAGAAGGAATACTTTATCATGGATATCATTTAGAATTGTCTACATGGTGATAAAATGTAGACTGATTGCTTTCTTTCTGGCAGTACTAGAGACTGAACTCAGGACCTCACACATGCTAGGCAAGCACTCTACCACTGAGCTACATCTCCACTCATCTATATTTTGAGACAAAGTCTCTCTAAATTGTCCATGCTGGCCTCAAATTTGTAATCCTCCTGCCTTGGTCTTTCGAGTAGCTGGGATTATAGTTGTGTGCCACTGCGCCAGACAAATAGCTTTAATTTAAAATAAGGCAAATGTTGTAACAACTTTACTCAGAAACTTGTTGCTTTTTTTAAAGATCAGAAGAAGCTGGGCATGGTGGCACATGCCTGTAATCCCAGTACTTGGGAGGCCGAGATAGGAGAATCGCAGGTTTGAAACTAGCCTCAGTAACTTAACAAGACCTTATTACAAAATAAAAAATATAAAGGGCTGGGGGCATAGGGCAGACGTGTAGCCCTTGGGTTCAATTCCCAGTACCCCCATCCCCAAATAAGTAAAGATTAGGAGATATTGAAGGTACCTACAGGGCCAATGTACTTCAAAGTCTGTGGTTCTATTTGTACTCATTGAACTGAGGTGTTTCTGCCATCCTTCCAGCAGCTGAAATTCCTCTACTATTTCTCCTCATGTGTAAAGAGGGTTTTGTCCTTTGCTTCTCCTCTTCATTCTTTCATTCTTTTTCTCATTTTATGTCCACCAGTCTGTCTTGCTGACTCATATTTCCAAATCTAAACCAGTGGCTCCTCAGAGAACAGGGTGGGTGCAGTGGGGCACGGAGCCCCCAGTGGAAAACATCCTGGTTCCTTTTTTCCTCTTTGCAGGTCAAACTCAAGTTTAATGAGTTTCAGTCACCAGTTTTGTTTCCTTGTGGGTAATCCAAAGAGTCAGGAAAAAAAGGGAACATGAGTAAGCAAAGACACTATCATGGAAATAACAAAAGTAAGCCCATAAAGATTCTATTAGTCAACTGGGTGCAGTGGTGCCTGCCTGTAATCCCAGTATTTGTGAGGCCGATATAGGAGGATCGCAGGCTCAAGGCCAGCCTCAGCAACTTAGTGAGACCCTCAGCAACTCAGCGAGACCCTGTTATAAAAAATACAAAGAGCTGGGAATGTAGGTCAGAGGTAGAATGCCCCTGGGTTCCATTCCTAGTACCAAAAAAAAGTCTGTTAGTCATTTGTTTCTAGCCTGCCATCTTCTCTTTCACTGTGCCTGTGCTTGCCGAATATTTACAGTGCGATTAGAAATCTTTGTTGCTTGCTTGTTTTAATGAAGCGTAGATTTCCTCATTGCAGCAGATAACAGTTGAGTTGCTAAAGCCAGAGTCCTGCTGCTCCCCATGCTGTGCAATGCAGGAAGGAGGGGAACAGAGACACTGAGATCTCAACACACATGCGTTTGTGGACTTTTGGGTCATTCGTGCCTGGTGTCCCCCTCTGCACCTCTTCACTGGCTGCTGGAGAGACCTTGGTCACTGCACCCTGGCTCTTGGGATAGGATCAGCTGGGTGTGGATGGTGGCATGGAGCCTGTGCAGGCCGCCAAACCCGGCACACCTACTTTCCTCCTCCGTGCCAAATGTGGGCTGTGCTATTTTGACCACAAGTAAACAACTGTGATCCATAGCTACAACAGAGCGCATCAGACTCTTTCTGCGAAGGGCCAGATAGTAAATCTTTCAGGCTTTGCAGGCAATATGCTTTCTGCCCAGCTCTCAGCTTTGCCACTGACGCGCAGAAGCAGCCGTGGACAGTATGTACACAAATGGGTGGGCTGTGCGCAAATGGAATTTATTTATGGACACTGAGATTTGAATTTCATACAACTTTGCATGTCACAAAATATTGTATTTCTACTGATTTTTTTAACCAGATACAAAATACCTTCAAATACAAAACCAAAAAACAACAACAACAAAAAACCTCTGTAGCTTATAGACTGCAAACAAGAGGGTGGGCTGGATTTGGTCTGCAGGCTGTAATTGCCAAACTAGTGAAACAGACACCCTCAGACATTAAGGATGGCTTCCTCACACTGAGAAGTAAAGCTGCAAATGGTTTTAACTTCTGAACTTCTTTTTCTGCAACTTCCTCACACTGAGTAATTGTTGAACCCTGCCCTCCATGGACCGGAAGCTGTGGGATTCTCTGGCAATTGGAATCTGCATATGTATGCTTCCTGCCTTTTGTCCGTTTGCTACCTCTCTCTCTCTCTCCCGAGACTCTCTCTCTCACACATACACACACACACACACACTGGTACTGGGGATTGAACCTAGGGACATTCTACCTCTGAGCTAAACCCCCAACCCCATTTTATTTTTTTATTTTGAATCAGGTGTCGCTAAGTTGCTGAGGCTGGCCTGGAACCTACCTGCAATCCTCTGTCTCAGCTTCTCAATACTGGGATTACAAGCCCGTGCCACTGGGCCCGGCTTGTTCTTCACAGTTCTCTGTTGTCTAAGATATCATTCCTTTTTTTTTTAAATATAAGAAATGGCTTGTGTGTGCAGCTAAATGTCTTTTTCAGACTCCGTTCCTGTAGGAGGTTGGGGGCCCAGAGGCCTCTTTTGGCTTTGACCTAACATGGACATTTCAGTCCAAGGTGTTGGTGCTTTGTTCCTACAATCGATTTCAACATCTGAGAGCTTCCTGTGACGTTGATCTAGGTTTCCTCCACCACCCCAGAAGCCACATCCACAATTCTTATACAGTTTCTACTTTGGCATGTCAGCCCGCTGGAGAGAACAATTTTACAAGCCTTAAAAGCCATTTTTTGTCTGGGAGTGTCTACTATGCATAACCTTAAAATTTTCAGAGTTCTGAAAGGAACTTACAGTCACGCTGCTTTGATTTGATCTTTCCCTGAAGCCATTTCTTACGCCTTTTTTTACTGACAAAGGAGATTGGAGATAAGGACCAGTGTATTTTCTTTCCAGTGAGTTCTGGCCCCACTAGTCTCCCCCTAATTTTTTCTAATTTAGCTCATTTCTCCTTTCTAGCACCTTATTAGAAGCAGCTAAGACAGTAAATTTAGCTTTCAGCATGGCCATCTCTATAGCCAATCCAGAAGTTCATTAATTACAACAGGCAACATTTTATTAATTGTTTCTCAACTAGCTAATTCGGGTCACTATTTTTCTAGCCCGTGATAGCAGTTTTCTTACTACTTTTGCAGCCTCTGCTAACCATTTTAGCCTTCATAGTTCCTTCCCAGCTTCCACCCGCCACCTGGTTTTTGTCACACAAGCACTATACTGCTAGGTATCAATTTCTTTTTACCAGTTATCCATTACTGAAAAATAAAGCATCCCCAAACTCAGCTTAAAACTATCATTTGTGCATGTGGGCTGGAGAATCAGGGCTGGGTTCCACAGAACAGAACTCCCACTGGCCTTGGCCGGGCTCTTTCATGCATCTGTGGTCTTCAACATTTAGCTACAAGGCTAGGTTTCAGGTATTGGCTGGCTGTTGAAAGGGGCAAGAAGGAAACTGGGTGGGCCCTGTGTCTTTCATTATCAAGATGACAAGACTGGGCTCGTTCCCAGAGTCGTGATGACAAGTGTCCCAAGATCAGCCAGAGAGGGCAAGCAAGCCACAGTATACTAATACTTTTAAAGTCTCTTCTCCTGTAGCATTTACTAGTGTCACATGGCCAAATCCAGGCAAGCATGAGTGTGGGAGGGAATTAGCTACTGAAGGAGGTCGTGGGTTTAGAGAGGTATGAACAAAGTTGGAGCCATGATTGCCACAATCTACTGGGCTTACATTAGATGGAGTAGAGTATAATCTGACATATGCAAAGCCTGCCAAGTTTCTAGAGTTGAACCAACAAAAGGGCCGCCAGTTCACTAAAAAGAAAAGGCATTGAGTTTGCTCAAATTGCAAGTTTAGAGGGATTGGTTATGCAGCTAGCTGATACAAACATGGGAAATCCAAATTGTGGCTTGAAATTTGGTAAATGGAATTTTTTAGATATCAGGACTACATCGACTTCTTCATGTGCTTTGAAGACTGAGCTATTAAAAAAAGGCAAGGGAAGCTGGCTGTGGTGCCACACGCCTGTAATCCCAGTACTTGGGAGGCTGAAACAGGAGGATCACAGGTTCAAGGACAGCCTCAGCAAGTAGTAAGACTCTCATCAACCTAGTAAGACCCTGTTTCGAAATAAAAATAAAATAGGGCTGGGGGTGTAACTCAGAGGTAGAGTGCCCCTGGATTCAATCCCTAGTACCACCCACAAAATAATAAATAAATAAATAAAATTTAAAAATAAGATAAAACCGGGCATGGTGGCACACACTTGTAATCCCAGTACTTGGGAGACTGAGACAGGAGGATCGCAGGTTCGAAGCCAGCCTTGGCAACTTAGCGAGGCTCTCTGCAACTTAGGGAGACCCTGTTTACAAATAAGAAATAAAATCAGGCTGGGGGTATAACTTGGAGGTAAAATGCCTCTGGTTCAGTCCCCAGTGCCAATAAACAAACAATACATAAAATAAAATAAAAAAGGCAAAAGAATGGATAGGAAAATGCTCCTGAGGGTAGGCAAATGCAGAGTGGAAAATAACAAAAGCAAGTAACATCTAACATTTATAAGGTGTTCTTGTGACATACACTAGTAGCTTCTCATGGATTATGTCATTAACTCCTTTAAAAATTGAATTATCATTAGTTGAAAAAATTAAAAACATCTTATATTTTCGTTTGTTTATTTATGTATTTCAGATTTAGGACGCATGGCCTGCTTAGCATAATGTGAAAGTTTTTATATCATAGTGTGGCTAAGGATTAGGGATCCCTTATCAGCCATTACCGGTTAGAGGTTGAAGTTGAGTGGAAGAGTGCAGGCTGCTCTGGGGTCTCCAGCTCGTTTGCCCAGCGTCCTAACTGCATGGCACTGCTGTCTACAGGGGCAGCTTATGTCTTTATAATGAAGTCAGCTCCAATTGCAGCCCATCTCCTTTCCTTTCTAAATGCAACACCCTAGTATAGTAATTGACTCTTGGGAAAAGAGAACATAGTGTGATTTCCTGTGAATATTTCTCATTCATTCTTTATGGACCCCCAAATGCAAATGGATAAGCGAGATTTTCCTAGAATAGAACATTTGCTTCTCATAATTAAGGCACATGATGCCAATTTATCCTATTATTAGTAATACTAACTTTACTCCTTCCTTCCTTTTTTTTGTTTTGTTCCCTTTTTAGTACTGGGGATTAAACACAGGGGCATTCTACCACTGAGCTACACCCCCAGCACCCTTTTTCTTTTTCATTTTGAAACAAGGTCTTGCTAAACTGCTGAGGCTGGTCTAGAACTTTCCTCCTGTCTCAGATTCTCAAGTACTGGGATTACAGGTGTGTGCCACCACACCCGGCTAACTTTACCACTTTCTTAAGGAGGTGTCTGCTCTCATCTCTACTTAAAACATATCATTCCCTTTGATAATTAATATGTAATATGTTAGATCCTATTCCCAACTACCTTTAGTTCAAAGTTAGACATTTATTGATGAATTTTCCCTAAATCAGTAATAACTGTTAACTGCCAAATGTTGAATTTTAAAATTTTGGTCAGGCATAAATTCTTACCAGTGGTTATTTTAAAAAGTATAAAACAGATTACCATAGGAGAATTAACGCGTCTGTGGACAACCAGAAGGGAAAAATATCATTGCAGGTAATTAACCTGGAGAGGCCAAAGAAGAGAATATACCCACTGAAGAACAAAGCAATTGAGACAAATAGCTGACTTTTTCATCAAGCAGCAGGGTGGTAGTAAGTTAGGTCTGTGAAGTGAAATGTGTGCACAGGCCATTCCCCCTGCATAATCTTAAACAGCTTTGCATTTAGACACAATCATGCACTGAAATAATCAGGAAAATGGACTGTACAAAAAAGAGCTTGCTATCAAATATGATAGAAAAGAAAAATGAAAACAAGGGATCTAGGTGAGGCATTTAAGATTAGAAAATGTTTATGTAAAATTTCTAAAGCAACGGATAAATGATGGTACTTATACTGCTAGTTTTTCTTTACCCATTTCTGGCTAATTTTATTAATATACTAGAGCTTTAGATGATTCTCAGTTGCATCTAGTGAATTTCAAAAAGAGCAGCCCTGCAATAAAGTATCTACCGTGTCTGGCTGAATAAGATGTGTATTTTGTGCAATCTGAGATTGAAGGCTTTTGAAGCCGCGTGGAGTTTTAAATCAGACGACCCCCACTTCTTGCAGACACGTGCTCATTTGTCACTTTGAGTTTGATTTATCTCAAGCAGGAGCTAAAACTGTATTAGAATCCTCCGTTAAGCATGTAAAACTCCACACACATAGAGCCAGGAAGTTAACACCTCTAATGAAAGATAGCTGGGTTCTCATTGGAAACAAAAATGGGGTAAAAAGAGGTTTGTTTCTATGAAAGATGATAGTATGAGAACCAGGTATCTTCTTTTTACATTACAAAATGGTGCTGATGTATAAGACAATGAAAATACCTTGGATGATTTTTTTTTTTTTTTGCGGTACCAGGGATTGAACCCAGGGGCGTTCTACCTCCGTGCTACACCCCCGGCCCTATTTTTTATGCTTTATTTTGAAACCGGGTCTCACGAAGTTGCGGAGGGCCTCACTAAGTAGAGATAGAGACGGAGAGAGAGAGAGAGAGAGAGCTGAGGCTGGCCGTGAACCCGGATCCTCCGGTCTCCGCCTCGCAAAATACTGGGATTACAAACGTGCGCCACCACGCCCAGCAGGGATGTTTTTTTTAAAGAGCACATAAAGCAACCCGTGAGTCTATGTGTTCAATTATTGATCAATTTGGTGATGGGCTGAAAAGTCAGTGTGTTAGTGCCTGATGATTGATTCATTAATTCATTATGTTATAATTCTTCCTTTTTGTCTGTATCTATATGAGAACAACTCAGATAGAAAACTATAGAATATCGATTATTTATT
The DNA here is from genome assembly GCA_004027185.1 of Glis glis. NCBI lineage: Eukaryota > Metazoa > Chordata > Mammalia > Rodentia > Gliridae > Glis > Glis glis. The sequence goes on from PVJS01021761.1 coordinate 11,531, forward strand.
TATTTTGGTACTGGGGATTCAACCCAGGGGCATTCTACTTCTGAGCTACACCCCCAGCCCTTTTTATTTTTAAACAGGATCTTACTAAGTTGTGCAGGGCTTCACTAAATTGCTGAGGCTGGCCTTGAACCTGTGATCCTCCTGTCTCAGCCTCCCAAGTATTGGGATTACAGCTGCATGGAACTGTGCCTAGCTGATTATTTTACAATCATCGGTTCCATAAAATTTTTGAGTTTTTTTGTGGTATCCTGACATTTTTGTCCGCTCATCTATCAGGAAATTTCTACCTTTTAAAATTTTGTTGAGAATTTGAAAATGTTATGACCATGGATTTTTTAGATTTAAAAATATATAACTGAAGAAAGTTGCTCATTTACACATGAGCAATGTAAAATATTTATTTATATATCTTGAAAATTTTGTTCATGTTTATATCATAATGTACATGAAAGGAAGCAAAGGCGATAATTGATGATGTTATGTTAAGAAACTTAAGCCTAAATGAAGACAACATTATTTGTTTATACTTAGTCTTTGGAATTCTATTTAGTTCACCTGATTAAGGTGATGCACTGAAGTTCTAGGAGTCAATTATTCATCTTTTTTTTTTTTTTTTTGCGGTACCGGGGATTGAACCCGGGGGCGTTCTACCTCCGCGCTACACCCCCGGCCCTATTTTTTATACTTTATTTTGAAACCGGGTCTCACGAAGTTGCGGAGGGCCTCACTAAGTAGAGAGAGAGAGAGAGAGATAGGGAGAGAGAGAGAGAGAGAGAGAGAGAGATCTGAGGCTGGCCGCGAACCCGGATCCTCCGGTCTCCACCTCCCAAAGTACAGGGATTACAAGCGTGCGCCACCACGCCCGGCTGTCAATCATTCATTCTTCCAGAACATTTATTTAGTATCCTGCACACAGGAACTGTTCAATAAATGTTCATCATAATATATTATTCACATCTACACATGCATGTTGTCAACATGGATTCCCCACAGAGAAGGGATTTAAACTTTGCTTTTATAGTAGGTACAGTATGGTTTCATGTTTGTTTCAAGCATTTAGTGTGTGTGTGTGTGTATGGTGTGTATGTGTGTGTGTGTGTGTGTGTGTGTATGGTGTGTATGTGTGTGTGTGTGTGTGTGTGTGTGTGTGTGTGTGTGTGTGTTAGTTACTGGAGACTGAACCCAGAGGCATTCTACCTCTACCCAGTGGCATACTACCTTTTAGCTACACCCCAAGTCCTTTTTATTTTTTATTTTGAAACAGGGTCTCACTAGGTTGCTGAGCATCTCACTAAGTTGCTGAGGCTGGTCTTGAACCTGCGATCTTCCTATCTCAGACTCCCAAGTACTGGAATTATAGGCCTGTGCCACCATGCCTTCTATAAGCCTCACGCTGTGCCAGACTCCAGCAGTACATCTGGATAAGATAGGGAGGGAGGTTCTCAGCCTCTTGGGAGTTTTTTTTTCTTGTAGCAGAGACAGAAAATAAATAAGTGAAAGAAGGAAAAGTGCCCAAAGAGGTGTGTTTTACAATTAAATGCGTGTGTGTGTGTGTGCATGTGCACGTGCATGCCCACGTGAGTCTGTATGCGTTTCTGTATGTGTGTGGGGTGGAGGGTGTGCACCTGTTTGCATGATGCTGAGCACTGGGTGATCAGAGAATTCCTCTCCTGGAGAGCTTGATGCAGACTTGAAGGATGAGAAGATGCCAATCTCATAAAAAGGTATAAAATATTGGTTCAAAAATAATCCTCAGGATTTAATATGACTCATATGATAACTTTAGATTTGAAAGAAGCCAAATAACTCATCTCGTCCTCCTGAAGCCACCAGAGCCTAACTGACTTGGCAGAGTTGCACTAGCCGGGACCAGAACGGGAAAGGCCCCTGTTCCTAATGTGAAGTCGTCTAATACATGGAGCCGGGGGAGCAGAAAAGCAGCGTAGGAAAGGAGCTGGAGGCTTAGAAAAACAGAGCTCTCACATCTTTGCATTTTCCATTTCATCTAAATTCAGTGAAGAGCTTAAAATTGAATATAGGTAAGTTGGCTAAAAAACTGTAATTCTGAGTCATCAACAGCATATTTGAAAGGAACAACACGGCCAATGCTGGCAGCCCCTATTTTTCAGATTAGAAATGAACTGCTATGTTGTCAGGATAAAATGGTACGTTTTATTATTGAAAAGGCAGCTCTATTAGCTTCTTGGGGGCACGAGGGCCCATTTATTTAATTACTTCTTGCAGGACACTAAGTGGGTCCCTAGTGACCAGGCCAAACTATTGCACCTTAAAAGGCTAGTGACGCGTCCCATTTGTCGGATAGTAGATTTTCTTTCTTTCATTTATTTATTCAGTTTTAAACTAAAGATCCGGAATAAAAAATGAAGGAAGTCCAGTTTCTTTTCACCTCTGTTGAAAATGGCTTAGGTCCAGAAGCTTTTATTTTGTTCATTTGTTTTACTTTTAATAAAAGAATGTGATAGGTATAGAACTGAAAAACAAGATAAATCCCCTAGACAAGGAACACAAGACCTGTTTTAGATTTCATTTTAAGTGTGTGTGTGTGTGTGTGTGTGTGTGTGTGTGTGTTACTGGAGATTGACATTCTATCTCAATGGGACATTCTATGTCTGAGCTCCACCCCCAGCTCTTTTTACTTTTTGTTTTGAAACAGGGTTTCGCTAGGTTGCTGAGAGTCTTGCTAAATTGCTGAGGCTGGTCTTCAACCTGTAATCCTCCTGTTTCAGCCTCCTGAGTACTGGGATTACAGGCATGTGCCATCATACCCAGCCCTTTTTATTTTTTATTTTTGAAACAGGGTCTCACCAAGTTACTGAGGCTGACTTCGAATCTGCTATCCTCCTGTCTTAGTCTCCTAAATACTGGAATTACAGGCACGTGCCACTGCGCCTGGCTTAGATTTCTTTTTTACAGCTCAAAACTTAATAGATTTTTTTGCAGAACTAGAGATCAATCCCATGTTACACATGCTAGGCAAATACTATCACTGAACTATATCCCCGACCTTAAAAGACACTTCAAATGAGAAGATTTAAAACCAGAAGAGGATAAATGAGTTAAAATTATTAGTTATTTAAAAAATATAGCATGAAAGAATAAATGGTTCTGATGAACATGTAAGAATATAAGTATTGTTTTGTAAAAATGTTTTTGCTTTATGTTAACAAAGTTAAGATAATGCTAAATTTCAATGGAGTTGATAGTAAGAAAGGACAAAATAAGTTAAGGCACCTAATGTAAATATAGATCATGGATAAATATCAAAGTAGAAAAACCCCTATATCTTGCAGATATTTAATTGTGCCAGCAGATAGCCTTTCAAGCAAGATTTATTTATTTATTTATTTATTTATTTATTTATTTATTGGTGGTATTGGTATTGGGGATCTAAGCTACATGCCAGACCTATTTTATTTTTTTAGTTTGAAACAGGGTCTCACTAAGTTCCTGAGGGCCTTGCTAAATTGCTGAGGCTGGCCTCGAACATGCAATCCTCCCATCTCAGCCTTCTAGGTCCTGGGATTACAGGTGTGTGCCACCATGCCTGGCTCTTTCAGATTCTTACGGATGTGGTTGATACTAAAGCTTTGCTAACCTACCATTGAGCAGTTCTTACTGATGGAATATCAGTTTTATCCTTTAATTTTCAGTTCTTAATTTATCATTCCATAAAACAGTGGCAATCTTAATCCCTTTAAATGAGTTTTTGTGGGTACTCATTTTAGTTGCTTGAGATAAAAATATACAATATTTTATAGCATCTTTTCTTCAGAGAAATGAAAGCCTTTTCAGACAGTACTAATTTTCAGAATTTCCTGTAAGGTAGTAGTGAGATATCTATCATTTCCTATTAAGGGAAAGGAAAAATGTGCTCATATTGAGAACCAAGCTCTTCAAGGTTAATTCATAGACCTGTAGGAACACGTGAGAACAGAAATTCTCTTTTGGCTCTTGGGATCCACTGTTTTGCATTCTACACTTTGCTTTATTGGTTTTAGTTTTGTGGCAAATTGGAATAATTTGTACTTCATTAAATATATGACAATTTAGGTAGCAATTTAAATTCTACTTAATTTTCTTTCCTCTAGCACTCCTTCCCAATGGTAGAATAAAGGTCATAGGTAATACTACTTATGGTTGAGCCCTGGTTTTGGAAACACAGGCCTGGTAGAAGACTTGACCCCAAAACATATTAAGAGTATGATCTCAGGATGGTCACTTATTCTATTATTCTGCCTAATTTGTAAAAAAAAAAAAGAGCCAGCTCTTTCTCTTTCTCTCTCTCTCTCTCTCTCTCTCTGTGTGTGTGTGTGTGTGTGTGTGTGTGTGTGTGTGTGTGTTATACTACAGTGCTTCATTCCTTGGAAATGCTTAGTAAAGATCAATTCTTATACTTAGAAGGCAGATAATTAGATAATTGTTGTTACTCTTTAATAGACCATGATTTTCTCCAGCAATATAACTTTAACTTAAATTGTTTAAATATGTTTTACTGTTATTTTTGGACTTAAAAAAACCTTCATTACCTCTCTCACATTTGTTTATTTATTTACTTATTTATTTATTGGTGCTGGGGATTGAACACAGAGGTGCTCTACCTCTGAGCTACACCTCAGCCTTTTTTTTCTTTTTTTTTTTGTGGTACTGAGGATTGAACCCAGGGGCATTCTACCTCTGAGGTACACCCCCAGCCCTATTCTTTAGTTTTATTTTCAAGCAGGATCTCGCTAGGTTTATGAGAGTCTCACTACTTGCTGAGTCTGTCCTCGAACCTGTGATCCTCCTGTCTCAGCCTTCTAAGTACTGAGATTAGAGGTGTGTGCCACCATGCCCAACTTGATAGTAGTCTTCAGTACCCTGTTCAATTCATTACATGGGCTGAGGAAGACACCTCACCACTTTGTTTCTTTAAAATACACCTTACAAGAGGGTGTAGTAAGGAGGAGCACTGGAGGTATAGCTCAGAGGTAGAACAAGCTCACTTGTTTCATAACATAATTTACGATTGGTTGTTGGTTGGGTGGGGGGCAATGACTGTAGAAGGTATATCCTCTTTGGAGACATGACATTGAAGTTGAGATCAGAAAATTAAGAAGGATTTAATTAGCCCAAGAAGGAAGAAAAGAGCAATTCAGGCAGAGAGACTAGAATGTGCCATGGCCCCAAGGCAGGAAAAGCTTGGCGTCTTCAAGGACGTGGGTGGAGGCCAGGAGTGCTGGAGACCTTAGCCAGGCCAGCACCCGAGCCTGCTGCTCCATGACAGGCTATTGCCTGGCCCTGAAAAGCTGTGATTTGGCTTATGTGCGGTCCTGGTTGTCTTCCAAGTATACAACTCTTGCTCTGCCAGTTCACACAAGCCCCATTTCACAACACCGGACTCTGGAATTCTCCTGGGAAGGTATTTCTTATTAGAATCTGACTGACACATGTGCTGCAGCAGAATGACTTTGTCTTCCTAGAAAGCACTGTAATAAGGCCATGGATCCAGTTCCAGCCTTCCTTCCTTTTGCATAAATAATGAAAAAATAATCTCTCTTCAGGACAGAAGCTGAGCTTCAGCGAAAATTGATAATTCAATTCAGTTCTTTGCAGCCTTCTAAAATGTTACCAACCAGCCAGTCACAGCCTTGAACAGGGACACAAATGATGCAGGGTCTAGTGAGCATGAGCAGGATCTTTAAAGAGTTTTGAAGATGGCTCTCCCATGCTTCCTATTACCCATGGATTTGCCTTGAGCCTTCCTATCACATTATAAATAACAGCTCATCTAAAGAGCCAATTTTCTTTCAATATCAGTAACATTTGCCTACAAAAGTTTTCATTTATTTGTGTTTTATTTATTACAGGGCTGCTATTTTCATAATGTACATGAACAATGTCACAGCTTTTTAAACTTTTTTGAATAATTAATAAGTATCAGTAAAGGAAAGACAAGATTGTGTTTAATAGATAAAATGTTTAGGCAATAATTGGACAAAAGAATCCTGGCATATTTCTAACACTAATGGCAATTTACCTTTGGTATTCGTTTTCGGTAGTAAAGGCCCAGCTTGAATGTAAATTTTGTACAGTGTAAGTATGACGACATAGTGCAACCATACAGGTAGTCACCAGTTATTGTGATATAATAAATAATTAGGCTATTTTGTGAAGAAAACTTTGTTCATTTGTTTCTACTTTCTAATAGAGAAATTGCCATGATGGCTCTGTTTTTCAGCATTTCATATGACTTTTTTTTTTCGGTTGGGAATGAAAAGCTGTGAAATTGTTCAACCTACTTTATAACCAAAGAAACAAAGCTGTGCAATGGAGTTTTGTTTTTTATAATGCACATTCTTTATGTATTTTTATTTCGTGTCTTTTCAGTCACAATTTTCTTTGCTGTCTAGCACGATCTGCATGACCTATAATCTTTGAACCACTTTCGTACCTCATGTTTTTATCCAGCACTCTTATTGTAATATGTACTAGTCTGCGAACAATGTCAAATAAAAAAGAACGAACAGGTAGCATGGTGGAGCTGAGCTAGTGTACAATACACTAGTTGTACAAAAACAAAAATGAAGTGAGACATCTTTTGTTCATTTAAAATGGTGTTTTGAATTTCATATGCAGAAAATGTTTTGTTATATTGCAGATTTTAATGTATTTAATAAATGCAACATGCAGATTAAGTGCAGTGTATACTGAGTATTTAAATTAAAATGTACATTTCATAAATATAGTTTCAAGAGAAAGTATCATTTTGTGTATACTAACACATTAAGTGTATGTCAGAAATTGATGTATAAATATATATTTTAACACATTTTCTGAAATTAAACTGCAGTTTTGTTTAAAAAAATGATCTAGGGTCTGAGCATATTTGGAAAATCAAATACTTAACTGTGGAAGTCGTATGTGTCCTCAGTGGGAAGTTAGAATTCTATTATTCTATTTTAGGACATCCATCTCCTTCACAATAAAGAAATGCAACCCTAACCTCAAACCCAAGGAGTTCACAGAAGTTAGTCATAGATCCTAGAATATGAATCTCAGAGATTAAAAATAAAATCACCTCATTTTATAGACTGGCAATCCCAAAAAGGTTACCTGACTCTTTTTAAAATTACTTTTATTGGTGTAATGTAATTATACATCATAGTGAGATTAAAGTGATACAAACATACATGCACACATTGCTTGGTATGTTTCCCTCCGTAGACATCCCTTCCCCTTCCTCCCGCCCCATACACATTAGTGAGATTGGTATGAAACGTCGTATGGACATAACCTTATTTGAACTATTCCCTTCCTTATTCCTTGTTTCTCCTCCCCACCTCCCACCCCCAGTCCCCTTCCACTATTTTACTGTTTTCTCTCCTTATTTGAAGTCCCTTTTGCTTCAAATTTTTGTTCTAGCTTCCATATATGAGAGAAATCGTATGACTCTACTTTCTGAAACTGGCTGATTTTGATATTCTCAAGATCCATCCATTTACCTGCAAATGACATAATTTTGTTCTTTTTTATGGTGGAGTAAAATTCCATTGTGTGTATATACCACGGTTTCGTTCATCTGTTGACAGACACCTCGGTTGGTTCCGTAATTTGGCTATTGTGAATTGTGCTACTATAAGCATGGATATGCATGTATCTCTATAATACTCTAACTTGATTTCCTTTTAAAAGATACCAAGGAGTGGTATAGCTGGGTCATATGGTGGTTCCATTCCTAGTCCTCTGAGGAACCTTCATACTGATCTTCATAGTGGTTGTTTTAATTTATAATCCCACTAACAGTGTGAGTTCCTATTTCCCCATATCCTTGCTAGCATTTATTATTGTTTGTATTCTTAATGGTTGCCATTCTGATTAGAGTTAGATGGAATCTCAGGGTAGTTTTAATTTGAGTTTCCCTGATTGTTAATGATGTTGAACATTATTTCATATGTTTGCCAGTCATTTGTATTTCTTCTTTTGAGAAATGTCTATTGATTTCAGTAGCCCATTTTAATTGGATTATATTTTGTGGTGTTTTTTTTTCAGTTCTTTACATATTCTGGGTATTAGTCCTCAATCAAAAGAGGAACTGGCAAAGATTTTCTCCCTATCTGTAGGCTCTCTCTTCAGACTCTTGATTGTACCTTTTGCAGCACAGAAGCTTTTAGATTTGATAGCATCCCAATTATTTATCCTCAGTTTTATTTCCTGTGCTTCAAGGGTTTTGTTGAGGAAGTCTTTACCATACCTGATTCTTTATATATGGAAAAAGATTAAATGACTTGCCCAGGACCATACAGGTAGTCTAAGGTGAGCTGATTCTAGAACCAAGTGTTCTGACTCCCAATTCAGTGCCTTTTCTACTAACCCTTTTGACCCCAAATCATCAAATTCTTAAACTAACCTTAAAAAGGGGGGAATGTTATTAAACAAAAAATGGTTCATAAGATTATGTGTAATCTGGAGTACTTTATTAGTAAGTTCTCAATGTGAACAGCTGAAACACAATTTACAGAATAATTTTAAAAGAATTGGCTGGGTAGATGTGTCTTAGCTTTATGAATCACCATGTTTGTATAAAGACAATGGCCTAATCATATTTTTCATCCAGCTGTTATCTTTAAAATTTAGGAAATCAACCAGCCATTAGTTAAGTTTATTAAACAAATAAATTTCAGATCAAGAACGGTAATTGGAACTGGGTGCCTTTGTTTTATTTAGCAATCTATCTTTAGTCGAATTTATTCACATTGTGTGGCCATTACATGTGCGGTTTAAATGAAAGGAAGGTGTCGCTCACTTCCCAATTGGACATGGTAGGAAGATCTGCTGGTTTGTCCCTAAGTCCCTGGACTGTTTGTCTGGAGCACAGTGGAAGAGTTGAGAGGATATGCTTCAAAGTTAACTTTGACTCTGAATTTCTTTTTTCTGTTGCTTCTATCTAGCAGAGAGAGATTATTTGAAGGAAGTAAAACAAACACAAAATTAAAAACGCTCATGAGTCGGGGATGGTGGTGCATGCCTGTGATCTCAGGACTTGGGGGGCTGAGACAGGAGGATCACAGGTTCAAAGCCAGCCTCAGCAACCTAGTGAGGCTCTCAGCCACTTAGCGAGACCCTGTTTCCAAATAAAAATAAAATAGGACTGGGTGTGTATCACGGATGTAGAAGGTCCCTGAGTTTCATTCCCAGTACCATAATAAATACATACATACATACATATATACATACATACATACATATATACATACATACTCTTGAGTATGATATCAATTAATATTTTATAATATAGCATAGCAAATTTAGACTTTGGATAAACGTAAATCTTTACATATCTCAGTGTCTTCAGCATATTTTATGCAAATAGTAGTTAAGAATAAAAATTCTAATTTCAAATGAAGAAAATTCATGACATGCATCTTGGGTTGTGGTTTAATCACTGTCTACCCAGGAAGGTATCGACAGTTGTCCCGTAGAAGCTATTAAAGTTGCTGTCCAAGGTTAAATGAAATTGCAGTTTATCAGAGCAGCATTGAGAAAATAAGGGAATCTGTTCATGGCTCTTGATTAATGCCAAGCGTGATCAACACAAGGGGGTTCATTAAGCTATACATCATGTGGATAATTTAACATGTCATTGTGCCTGCTGTCTGCTTTGTGCACAGCCCTGAGTTTCAAAGTTATATCTCTGAGGCCCAGAGTTCTATGCAGCGTAGCCCTTTTACTTCTTTTGCTGTGTATTTTTCGCTACGAATATCTACCTTTTTTTTCCCAGATACATTAAGCATTTCAAATAAATTAACATTTGGAGGCAAAAAATATATATCTTGACTTTTTAGTGAATTCTCCCTATGCTATATATAATAAAATTTATTAGGAAACTCTTCCTGTTTTGAATTTCCCCTAATCACATGTATGTCTTGAAATCTGATGTGACGCAGAAAAAGACTATTAAAATCTTTAACTCAATCCATGTCGATCCATGTGAAACTTTTACTCTTATTAGTTTATATATTGTAGTTAAAATACAACTTTCACGATTCATATATCCAAGGAAGCTTCTCTTATCATTTTCTCTTCAGTGTTTTCTTCATCACTCTCTGCTTGTATAGGATCCATTTTTAAAGTTGATCAAGTTTGGGCAAATATTCACTGCAAAACTGTGGTTTGAGGTAGACTATTAGTAATTTCATTATGTATTGGAATGCCACTTTAAAATAAAAAAAATTATTGGAAACATTTCCATGTCATTTGGGGAAATATACCAGACATGATAAATGACTAATGCACCGTGTTTATGTTTTAGAGATTTATTTTGCAATGCTCTTAATTTTTCTAAGCATGATCAAGCCTTTATCTAGAAGTATGAGAGCTGACTTCTAGTTTTACTTAATGTGTTTTTATTAGTTTGTTTTACAAAATTAAATGTACTAATATTATTGCTATTGAATGGAGTTTGACAACTTATTAAGGAAATAAAATATTTCCACGTGAAAGACTGAAGAGCTGTGATTTATCATTCCACCTTATTTATTTATTTGTTATCTAATACATGGAATTCAATACAATAATGCTTTATCACTCTCACTTAAAAGTAGGCTCTCCCAGTCGCAGGAGATTTATGGGATGCAATGAACTAGAAGCCAAGATCTCAGCCGTGATGTCGGTGGCTGTTGGAAGGGAGGCCATGACAGGAAATACAACTGTGCCGCATGCCATCTTAGAGTAACATTTTGGCTGCTGCAATCTAACCAGTAGGTTCCATGTGGTGCTTTTAGAATCCTATGAGTACCCATGTCATAGGATTGAACAGAGCCCTAAAAATTCCTGAAATGTCCCAGCATGATAGTAGTTGTATACTCATGACCACAGCTTGGAAATTTCCAATGTTTGGATTTATATGTCTGGAAACCTTAAGAATTTGCTTAAATATGGACTCCCTATGACACTAAAATGCTTTTAAGTCCCAAAGAAAAGTTACGCCAGGAAAATATTTCATAGGACATAAATACATGTATGAAAGAAACTCCCATCATTGATGTACAACATATGAAGCTATGTTTTCTGGGGCTGCTAACCTTGTTAGCATCTACTGCTCTCAACAGGAGATTGGGGAATGCCATTTAAAAGCCTGTAAGACCAGGTGCTAGTTTTTAAAGCACACCTGAATAATTGAATGCTGTTTTAATTCCAGTCCTTTTTTTAATGGATTGTGAATACACCATCTACAATACCCTCAAAGTAAACTGTTTGATTATTTAAATTGGGTGTTTGAAAATGTATTTTAATTAGGCCCAAGACCAAATTAGAATGGTGTCTAGTGAATACCAAGAATTTTCAAAAGCAGCACCACTTGAAGTGTTTTCTTCCCTGGTATATAAAGGAAGGAAGATGTTTCACATGTCACTTTTCAGTCACAACTCCCAGCCATTTATTCTAACTATATGAAGGGTCTCCCCTGAAAAATACCTCAAAGGTCATTTGTATGGTCAAGGTCTTCAACTTGAACACTTTTTAAAAAAGGTACTCTATTGTTTTCTGAAGCCATTAATTGCCATGGGTTTATTTACAAGACAATAATTAATTATACCTCTGGGAAACTCAAGAGTCAACATGAATCAAAGCAGGCTTGGTGAGGATCATGGAAGTCTCACATAATTAAGCAGGGCACTGGAGACCAATTGTTTATGGAATGATTTTGCTGGAGCTAATTGACACTAATTATTTAATCTGATTTTCTTCTTCCTAGTTATTCTTCAACAGAATCACTGCTTCTTGCTAATGATGTGCAGGGAACTGTCAAGGTGCTGCGTGCCTCCATTCAGTGTGGCCAGCCTTCCCTTAGGAAATTGATATTAATATTGGTAATTGATATTTCCTAACAAGCTGCAGAGTGCTATAGAAACTTAGGAGGCTGAGACAAGAGGATTTCAGGTTGGAGGCCAACCTCAACAATTTAGCAAGACCCTAAGCAACTTAGCAAGACCCTGTTTCAAGATAATAAATAAAATGGGGCTGGAAGTGTATCTCAGAGGTAGAATGCCCCTGGGTTCAATCCCCAGCGCCCTCCCCCCCCACACACACAAAAGAAAACTAACCACAAGAAATCAACGAAAGATCCATAGAAAAAATATATATCAGGTAATAACTTGTATTGGTGGTTATTACCTCCAGTTTTCACTCAGAATTTAGTTTAATTAATTAAAAAAGTACATGCGAGCCAGGTGTGGTGGCACATGCTTGTAATCCTAATATTTGGAAGGCTGAGGCAGAAGGATTGCAGGTTCGAAGCCAGCCTCAGCAATTTAGTGAGACCCTGTTTCAAAACAAAAAATAAAATAGGGCTGGGGTGTAGCCCAGCAGTCAAATGCCCCTAGGTTCAATCCCCAGCACCACACACACACACACACACGCACAAATGTGTACGCAATGAACTTACAGTTTCCACATTACTTTTGTGTATGAGATGAACTGAAGACTAAAGTATAATTGAAAAGAAAAAGGGCAAGTTTATGAAGCTACCTAAGTGAGAAAGAGTAGTCCAGTGGAGTGTTTGGTGAAACTTGGGAAGAGATCACATGCCAACAGCTGCTCTCCATCCAGGATCTGTGGTAACGGTTAAATGAAAACGTGGAAAATACTGTAGTTGATTAAAAGGATGCACCGTGAATGCTACTTGACGGTCCCAAGTGTCTCTGTGACCTCTGCCTGTGGACTGCTCCTCCTCTCATGCTGCTGTTCCATGACAGTATTCACCGTTGGGATAATCAAAGGTGGGCAGGAACCTACCCATGTGACTTTTGATTCATGAGCTTCTTGATCCTCCACCACACACAAGCTACTGTATTTTGTGCAGGATTCAAGCTCTTAGTAAACTTCTGGCTATGATATTGGGAAAAAATGGAATCTTTGCCCCCTTCAAAGTACTGTGAAGAATTGTAGGTTTGTTTTTGGATCCCTGCCATCGATCTCACCCTATCTGTGAGCTCCCCTACCCCTTGGTGATGTCTTAAACTATCCTGTTCTAGTCTTTTTTCTAAATCATTCTCTCCTCCTATTTTATTTCTTTCTATGCAAATAAAGTTAGGAGTTCTAGAATTTATTCCTCAATTTCTCATACTCTATTTTGCACAGTAACAGGTAGCTTGGGGGTTCATGGTTGATTTTTTTTTGTGGTACTGGGGATCGAACCCAGGGGCTTCTACTGCTGATCAATACCCCCAGCCCTATTTTTTATTCTTTATTTTTTTTTATTCTTTATTTTGAAACAGGGTTTCACTAAGTTGCGGAGGGCCTCACTAAGTAGCTGAGGCTTGCCACTAACCTGCGATCCTCCTGTCTCAGCCTCCCAAGTACTGGAATTACAAACATGTGCCACCACGCTTGGTTTCATGGTTGATTTTTGTGTGTGTGTGTGGTACTAAGGATTGAACCCAGAGTCATTCTACCTCCAAGCTCCCCCCAGCCCTATTTTTTATTCTTTATTTTGAAACAGGGTCTCACTAAGTTGCTGAGGACCTCACTAAGTAGCTGAGGCTGGCCGCGAACCTGCGATCCTCCTGTCTCAGCCTCCCAAGTACTGGGATTACAAGTGTGCGCCACTATGCCCGGCTAATGGTTGATTTTTAAAGTGTTCTTTTCCCCATAGCATTTTTGGTCCTGTGTTTTATCAACATTGGACCATGGAGAGGGCCCTGAAGATCTTCATGTGGTGGGAGGATATAGACATCGTGATGGTCAGCTTTTTATCACTGTAACAAAATGCCGGAGATAATCAACTTATAAGAGAAAGGGTGGACTCTGGCTCACAGGTTTGGAGGTTTCACCAGGATCGTTTGGCCACGTTACATTTGGACCTATGGTGAAGCCACACATCATGGTGGGAATAAGTGATAGAGCAAAACTGCTCACAGAAAAACTGTGGCCAGGAAGTGAAAGAAAGGAGGAAAATGCCCCCAGTGACCCAGAGACCTTCCACTAGGCCCCATCTCTTAAGGCTTCTACCACCTCCCAAAAGCACAAGATGGGGACTGAACCTCTGATACACGGGCCCTTGGGGGGCGCTCAAGGCCTATGCCCTAGCAGGCATGGAAAGAAGTATTTCAGGATATTGTGAGAAATGCATGTGGCTGATTGCTGAGTTCAGAGTGGAAGAACATTTACTCAGCCTGGGAAGTGGAGGGGATTAGTTGAAGCATCCTAGGAAGGTGAGGAGTCTTTGCTTGCACCAGAGAATTTTAAAAACATCATTAAAACCCATCCTTGAGCCGGGCATGGTGGCACATGCCGTAATCTCAGTACTTAGGAGGCTGAGACAGGAGGATCACAGGTAAGAGGACAGCCTCGGCAACTTAGTGAGGCTCTCAGCAACTTAGTGAGACCCTGTTTCCAAATAAAAAATAAAACAAGGCTGGGGGGAATAGCCTGGAGGTAGAATGCCCCTGGGTTCTACCCTCAGTATCACAAAAGTAAAAACAAAAACCCATCCTTGAATTAAGTAGCTAAATTAGCCAAAGAGATTTCATAGGTTGTCCGCTTTTAGACACTGTGAGGTATAATAGTTATCCTTATTTTATGCCAGGCATTGTTCTAAATGACGAGCTTAAATAAATTAATCTCCCCAAGAATCACATGATACATTTTTATATATGTATGTATTTATTTATCCCCATTTTACAGATGAGGAAGCTGAGGCACTGAGGTTAAATAACTTGTCCAAGTTCATATAAGTGTTTAATGGTGGAGTAAGATTCAGGCTCAGGTGGCCTGGCCCCAAAGCAGAGTTCTTACCTGTGATATCTAAAGAGGATTTGTGGAGAGTTTTATCCTCATTTCTTTAGTCAGTATGGTTCTCAATCCTGGCTTTTCACTAAAATCACTTGAGATTTTTAAAAGGTGGCCATCAAAGTTGACTCTAGGGAGTGGAGACAAGGCACGGGTGCTTTTCAGAGCTGTCCTGGAGCTTGCAGTGTGCAGCTGAGGTTGACAAGCCCTGCTCCAACCCCTGAAGCACGGCTGCTCTCCACCTGCCTCCATTCTGAGCACGTGGTCTGTAGTTTCTAAAGATGGAAAAAGTATGTCAAGGATCCTGCAGGACGCAGTTTCTCTGCGGACTCCAGGTTCCTATATTTATGAATAGAGAAAAATTGCCATAAAGGTTGTCTCAGCGAAGACCCGTGGAGGCTTCCCAGAGGACTAGCCCGATTTTCCACTGGTAACATTTTGCTGACCTGCTGTCTCTGAGATCCTTGGCCTTACTTTCTTCTACACCCAACTATTCTCCAGTGTATCCCAACCAAGTGTGTGTGTGTGTGTGTGTGTGTGTGTGACTGGGGATTGCAGCAGGGGCATTCTGCCACTGAGATAGGTCCCCAGCCCTCTTTTTTTTTTTTTTTTGGCGGTACTGGGGATTGAACCCAGGGGCATTCTACCTCCAAGCTACAGCCCCAGCCCTATTTTTTATTCTTTATTTGGAAACAGGGTGTCACTACGTTGCGGAGGCTGACCGCGAACCCGGATCCTCCGTCTCAGCCTCCCAAGTACTGGGATTTACAAGTGTGCGCCACCATGCCCGGCTCCAGCCCTCTTTTAAAATTTTGAAACAGGGTCTCGCTAAGTTACTGCATACAGGACTGGAACCTGTGATCCTCCTGTCTCCGCCTCCTAAATACTGGGATTATAGGTGTGTGCTACCTGTAATCCCAGCTTCAAAATGCCTTTTTAGAATAGCTTGTTAGAATCAGAATCCAAATAAAGTCTATGTATTGCATTTGATCCCTGTTAAGTTTTGATGCAAAATAGCTTTCTCCTCTTTGTGCTATTTGTTTGTGGAAGAAACTAGGGGCTCTTTCTCCTAACATATTATCTGTATTTCAGATTCAGCTGACTATTCTCTTGCCATGTAGCATGCTCTCAATTTGCTGCATTTTCTGTAACTTGTTAATGAGATCTAGGGCCCGAGTACCCATGGACTGTGGTTTTTTGCAAGCATACTTTATAGGTACTGGTATTTCCTGATGCAGCAGAGCAGGTGGCACATGGTGCCTGGTTGTCCTGGGTTTAGTGGGTAAGATTGAGCCTCCAGTTCCTGTGTTCCGGTCTGAAACCTCAGGTTCACCATCAACCTGCTACCTAATGGAGTTCGAAACCATTAGACAGTTGGCCAGATCAGTTATTTCATTGTGTTAGGTAGTTAGATTAGAGATGAGCTAGGCCGGGGAAGGAATGGGACAGAGGATCCAGCCAGCCCTCGTGAGAAGAGATGAGGAAATTCACTACCCAGCTGCAATTCCATTTTAGCCCCCCTCTGCCTCAGGGTTTCACTTAGGCACTGAGACAGGAGGATCACAGGTTCAAGGCTAGCCTCAGCAACTTAGCAAGACCCTGTTTCAAAATAAAAATAAAAAACAATAAATAAATGCAGCTGGGGGTGTAGCTTAGAGGTAGAATGCCCTTGGGCTCAACTCCCAGTACCAAAAAGAAATGTGTGTGTGTGTGTGTGTGTGTGTGTGCGCACGTAGCAGTTTACTATTACATGTGGTTCCTTTTGTCCTTTTTGATCTATACTACTAGAACCGCACAATTACTTTAGAGGTTTTAAAATCGTATGTAATAGTTAATATGATTATACTATCACATAATATATATAGCTAGATTAGTTTCAATGTATCTTTCAATTTCAAAGGATTTCCTCTTTTAAAATTCATTTTAAATTATATAAAATACTTACATAGTTTCCAAGTCAAAATAAAAAATAATTCAGAGTTTAATAATTTAAAACTTTCCATTTTAGTTCTCTTCTTTTTTCTTTTCCTTTGTAGCTAACCATTTTTACTAGTATCCTGGGTTATCTTTCCTTAGTTCCTTTAACAAACACAAATGCACATACACACACACACACACACACACACACACACACTCTTCCCCCACTCTTACATAAAGGAAGCCTGTAATATACACATTCTTCTGCCCCTTGTTTATTTCACCTAATGATATACCATGAGGCTCACTCCACTGCAGTGTGTAGAGGTCTTCCATGTCACTTGTCATAGCTGTATAGTACTCCACGGTGTGAGCCACCACCTCAGGCTGCCATGTTCCACGTTTCCTTCTAGGTCTTTTCAGTTCCAACATGACCTTTCATGTTCAGTTTTTTTAACCTCAGAAGGATCCCATTTCCTGTCCGAACTTCTCTCCACCACCCCTACACACACACACACACACACACACACACACACACACACACAGCTTCAGCATTTGGCCTTTCTGGGAGTAGGCATTTGATAAATCTAAGTAATTAGAGGTTTCCTTCATTTTATTGACAGTGAGGTTTCCTTCATTTTATTGACAGAATCTCTGAAGTTAAGTCTTACCTTTCCTTCTTTGAACTACCCCTGGTTTTTCAGTCCTGATAACCTGACAATAATCTTATCTTTTGCTGCTCTAGATCTTGCCTCTTTCTGAATTCACCCTTTTTCTTGGCTTCCTCCCCACATGACAACCTATCTGATCCCACCTCCCCATAGTTGTGATTGATAACAAATTTCATGATACAGAGATATTTCTTTTTTCTTTTCCTTCAAGCTGGTGATTTTTATTTATTGTGATATAATTGTTACATTGTTCTAAACTTTTCTTCATTTCTCCAGAATGACCCTTTTAAGACACTCATCCCTTCTCTGTTACAACATAAAGCTATCTAAACAACTGGTATTTTATTTATTTATTTATTTATTTATTTATGGTACCGGGGATTGAACCCATGGGGATTCTACCTCCGAGCTACACCCCGGCCCTATTTTTTGTTCTTTATTTTGAAACAGGGTCTCACTAAGTTGAGGAGGGCCTAACTAAGTAGCTGAGGCTGGCCGCGAACCTGTATCCTCCGGTCTCCGCCTCCCAAATACTGGGATTACAAGCGTGCACCACCACGCCCAGCCACAACTGGTATTTTATTATTTATTTATTTATACTCTACCTCATTCAAGAGGGGATTTTAGGCATTTAACTGTGACTTGGGTATAGTTATTTAGTGACCAGCCAGAATACTGGAGGAGGGTCTTAAATTACGGGTGCATAAACACATATACATACACTAGATACACCCATTAGAATTTTGATATTGAAATAATTACTGAAGTACTGTGTGCTACTACTAAATTAAAAAGTTGTGTTCAGTAGTATAGGTAATCACCATGTGTGCCTTCTTTTTTTTTTTTTTTGCGGTACCAAGGATTGAACTCAGGGGCATTCTACCTCCGTGCTACACCCCCGGCCCTATTTTTTATACTTTATTTTGAAACCGGGTCTCACGAAGTTGTGGAGGGCCTCACTAAGTAGCTGAGGCTGGCCGCGAACCCCGATCCTCAGGTCTCTGCCTCCCAAGTACTGGGATTACAAGCGTGGGCCACCACGCCCGGCCCATGTGTGCCTTCTAAGATTGTACTTGCCCCTTTAAAGGAACATGACCCCTAAGGTCAATCGGATGTTGGCACAGGCCAGCTTCCTCTTAGAGTTATTTGCTCATTTGAATTTGAAATTTTATTTATCTCAAAAGCCTAAACTTTAAATTCTTTAGTGGATGTATAAAACACATTCTTGAAAGTAATTTCAATTTGTTTTTTCAAAAGAAAATGAGGGCATGGTGAACATACAGACATTTAAGTTGAAAATCCATTTGCCTTATTTTCCTGCAAGTAAGGGGATTTAAGAAAACACTAATGTAAAAATAATTGCTCACATTTTCTCACTCCTAAGATTTTTATTCTCAACTTAAATGTAATAAATGTTCATGTGATAAAATACAGATCAGACATGAAGTAAAAAAGAAAAGAATAAAATCTTTCTCTTTCTAAACAACAGTGATACATCCTATTAGAATTTTGATGTATTTCTTTCCAGGATTTTCCTAAATATAAAATAGAAATTTATATAATTCAAAATATAGTTGAAATTGTATTACCTATAATTTTGTATATCTGGCTTTTCTTCACTTGTCATTATGCTTAAGCATTTTTAAACCATATCATTAAAAATTCTTTATAATGTGATGCTAATACTTTCATAGTATTCCATCATACAGAAACTGCAAAATTTATGTAATCATTTTTCTATTGTCTGACAAGTATGTTCTTTACAATGTTTAAAAGTATAAATCATTGTTCACATTGGGCATTTCTTTGGGCTTTATTTATTTATTTTTCCTTTGGTACTGGGGATTGAACCCAGGGGCGCTCTATCTCTGAGCTACACCCCCAGCCCTTTATATTTTAATTTTGAAACAGGGTCTTGCAAAGTTACCACACTTTGTGCTTGAACCTGTGATCCTCCTGTCTCAGCCTTTCAGTTGCTGGGATTACAGGTGTGTGCCACAATGCCCGACTCCTCAGGCTTTATTCTAAGAATAAAGGACCAGTTGGCTCAGTGTTTTTTCATGCTTATAAACATGGCCATGTCAGGAGACAAAACTTTTGCCTTATTTTTAATCATGACAGAAAGGCCACCTGCCAAGAACAGTTGACATCAGTTAATAAGAGTGTCATTCCTTAGCATGAGCAGGGTTATTTATTTTTATTTTTTTATGGTACTGGGGGTTGAACCCAGGGGCATTCTACCTCTGAGCTCTACCCCTGGCCCTATTTTTTATTCTTTATTATTTATTTATTTATTTATTTATTTATTTATTT
>PVJS01021762.1:0-31208 GCA_004027185.1 Glis glis
GCAGTACCGGGGATTGAACGCAGGGGCGTTCTACCTCCACGCTACACACCCAGCCCTATTTTTTTATACTTTATTTTGAAACTGGGTCTCACGAAGTTGCGGAGGGCCTCACTAGGTAGAGAGAGAGAGAGACAGAGAGAGAGAGAGAGAGAGAGAGAGAGAGAGAGAGCGCTGAGGTTGGCCGCGAACCCTGATCCTCTGGTCTCTGCCTCCCAAAGTACTGGGATTACAAGCGTGCGCCACCACGCCCAGAGGAACAGTTTTTTCTAAAAATTAAGTTAGTAGATATAGAAATGTAAAAATTGCATGCCCTGATGGTATTTTTATAGAAAATAATATGTAAAATATATGTATAACATATACACAAATATATGCATTCCAGTGTGGTTTCCAGGTTTTTAACGTGTAATAGGCCCCAGTACTAGTTTTGCAGAGACCTTTATAATACTAATAAAACATTAATCAAAACCAAGCCTTATTTCAAGTTTAATGATAGAAATGATTCTGTACACATTCATTACTCTTGAAACTAGATCTTCATTCTCATTTGGGAAATAGAAGCATCAACCTCCCTTTCCAGTGTTTCTTCATCCCCACTTCCAAGCTCCCAATCCTGGTGAACTTTATGTCCTCTCTCTTTCTCATTCTGCCTTTTATTAAAGGAAATCGTGTGAATAGATGTCTTCATGGTGTGCCCTCGAATTTTTATTGAGAGTCTCTGTGGAACTGCAAGCCCCTCAAAAACATTGGAATTCATATAGCCAGCAGTCTTTTAATGTAAAGCTTTTACACGTTTGAACTGCACTAATAGTCTTCTAATTGTCATTCTGCATCACCTTTTTCCTTTGCAGTCTATTCACTATGGGATGTTCATACTTATTCTTTTTTTTTTTTTTTGGCACTGGGGATTGAAATCAGGGGCATTCTACCTCTGAGCTACACTCTCAGCCCTTTTTAATTTTTTGATTTGAAACAGGGTTTCACTAGGTTGCTGAGAGGCTGTCTACTTTGCGGAGGCTGGCCTGGAATCTGCAATCCTCCTGTCTCAGCATCCCAACTACTAGGATTACAGTTATGTGCCACCAAGCGCAGCTCATACTGATTCTTTAAAAATCTACCTATCTATTTATCTAACTATCATCTATCTATAATATTACAACAGCCTTTTTCTTTAAAAGTATCCAGTGATTTTCAAACTCACTGAGAATATTTAAAGAAACAAAATCCTCAGGGTGGCCTGTGGGGCCCTGCTGTGCTGGGGCTGCCCTTGTGGAACTCATCTCCCGCTGCTCTCTGTGTTGCTCATATGTCTCCATTACACTGGTTTCCTTGTCCTGCCTTGAATTTGCTGAGACGCTCCATCGGGGTCTTAGTACTTGTTGATCTCTCTGACAGGGATGCTTCTCTCTAAATACTTATGCAGCTCACTCTTTTATTTATTCAAATGTATCTATTTGCAAAATACCCTTATAAAATGATACAATTTACAAAGTATCCTTGATTATTCTACCTAAAGAGTACCTTTATCCCTGTCACTCTACTTCCAGCATTCTATCCCCTTGTCTGCAACTTATCAAACTTATCACTATCCAACATTTTACACCATTTTATCATATGTATATGTGTGTGTGTGTGTGTGTGTGTGTGTGTGTGTGTGTCCATTCATCTCCCACCTTTGATATGTAATCTCCTGGAGAGCAGGTGCTTTGCTATTTGTATTGCTAGGCCTCCAGAGTCGGGAAGAAGTGGGTGTCCAGTGGGTATTAGTTGGGTAAATGAATGAACAACATGTTTCTGGAATGTTTTCCGTGCTTCCCTATCATGCCTGCAATGTGAGAACCCTTTTGGAAGTTGAAATAAACCAAAAAGTTCCCAGGCCAGGCAAATGTTCTGTTACTTGGAAGAAAATGAGTCTAGCAGCTGTGGGTGAGGCACCCAAAAAAAGGGAAGGAATTGCTGGAGCATTTACATTTTATGGATCTATGAGTAGTGTCACATCATCCTCCCCAACCAAATTGCCATAAAACAGATGAAAAAACAATGCTTGACTCTAATTCTAATATAAAAAAGCACAGATATATATATATATATATATATATATATATATATATTCTTCATTATATATATATATATTCTTCATTATATATATATATATATATATATATATATATAATGAAGAATGAAGAACAAATTTGAAATGATGATGGATGACTTTCAGCAAAAACCATAACAAATAATAATCATTTGTACAGTACATCAGTTTACCAGATTATGAATTAGATCGACCCAGTTCTTTATATGATTTCCCCAAGACGCACAAAACCAGAGTTTGGATCCACATTTGGAAGCCAGTGTTGTCTTATCTACCTAGTGTTTCATGTATCCCCTGCATTCAACTTTAGTGAGGTTAACATTACAAAAGGCAGATTTCTAGGCCATATTCTAGAATTACTGAAACAGATTGTCTCTTCCTGGGCTCTGCATTTTTGTTGGCACTAAGATGAACCTATGCAAAATAAAACTTAAACCACTGCATTATGCAGGACATACCACCTAGATGATTACTGTAATTTGTATCCCATAGATATCCCATATTGCTGTTATGTAAAATCTATCTAGTTATATAAATTTGTCTGGTTCCAAGTCTTTTCCTTATGATAAACTTTCAACACTTCAAAACAGAAGATAGTTTTTACTACCTCCCCAATACTGCAGCTTTTCAGTCTGTAAAGCAAAGTTTTGTTTTCTCTTCTGATTTCTGCTTTATTTTTTACACAACCATCAACATGTCAGACTATGTCACTAGGTTGGCAAGGCAATAGCTTTGTTTCATCTTCCTGGCTATACTAAAACACTGAACATGGTAATATTAATAATTATTTTAACATCATTTGTCCAATAGGCTGCCATACAGGATGGCTATGATGGGCTCTCTATAACAATAGTCAATAGTCCCTTTTGGAAGCTATTGGCTTCATTATTTTTAGGCTATTGTAAAGTTTTTTGAACTAAGATTTTATTCCCCCCCCCTCAGGATTAGGGACCTTGGGGCTTGGCAATGGATTTTAGGCATTTCAAGAAACTTCAGATGTCTTTTAGAAGAGGAATAAAAATTGTAGTGATGACCAGGAACAGGGAGATCCCAGAGAAAAACAAACTACAGGAGCAAGAAGATTTTCTCCACCGTTGTCAGAGAAATGACTGTGAAGTAATAAATTGGATATTGTCAGTGGCTGTGAAAGGGGCCATAAAGTGACAATTTTCAACAAGTTTGCTGGGGAGTATGTCAGTGGGGAACCTGGACTTGAGCCATTTCTTGAATATATCATAATGTTAGCCCCGGGCCTTCCTATGACTTCAAAGAGGTTTAGGAAGAGAAGTTGCACTTGAATTCAGTGAAGTTGCTATTTTGAAAATTCAACAAGCAGCAAGAATTCCAAAATTTACTTTTGTTACATTTTGAGTGGGCTCCAAGAAAAGATAACAGCTTAAATATTGAATAAATAGAAGGAATTCTAGAGAATAAAATGCAAATCAGAACATTCTGATTTTTTGTTTGGGGGTTTGTTTTATTCTTTTGTTTTTTGTTTGTTTGTTCTGGTACTGAGGATTGAACTCAGGGGCATTCTACCACCAAGCTACACCCTCAGCGCTTATTCTTATTTATTTTGAAACAGGGTCTTACAAGTTGCCTAGGCTGGCCTCCAGCATGCAATTCTCCTGTCTCAGCCTCCCAAGTACTGGGATTAGAGGTGGCATACACCACCACTGCTCTTCATTATTAGTTTTTTTCAACATACAGCCCAACCTTGCTGGGTGTGGTGGCTGTGTGCATCTGCAAGGCAGGTACTTAGGAAGCTGAGACAGGAGATCGCAGGTTGGAGGCCAACCTCAGCAACTTAGGGAGACACTGTTTCAAAATAAATAAATAAATACATATATAAATATGTAAATAAAGGCTTGTGGTGTAGCTCAGAGGTATAATGCCCCTAGGTTCAATCCTCAGTACAAAAAAAGAAAAAAAAGCCCAACCTTCTCTTGGTTGATGATAAAACCCAATAAGATCTGACCTCTGGTTAGCTCACATCTGATTTAATTTCCTGCCACTTGCCACTTGCTTCACTTCCTGCTCTCCCTGGTCAACAGCTAAATGGCTGTCAACATTGTTATCAAACATTGCTAATATCCTAGTAACACTACTAATCACAATAGGTAATACTATATTGTTCTTACTGTACAGAACAGCTGATATTATAATATGCATAATAGCTAATACTATGGAAGGATTAGCGTGCAGTGCTTACAAATGGTCCAATCATTAATCACATATTAACCCAATCCTAACACACCACACACACACACACACACACACACACACACACCATAGAAAGTAACCTTATCACCACAAACTGAAATAATTTATATTAATTTCTCATTTTATACCTGAGGACACTCAAGCAGAGAAAATTTGTATAAGTCCTCCAAGATCACACAGTTAGTAAGAAGCAGAGGTGGATGAGAATCCAGGTCTTCTTCCTTTATAGCCCATATTATTAACCACTGTGATCCTCACAAACAGACTCTCTCTCTCTCTCTCTCTCTCTCTCTTTCTCTCTCTCTCTCTTTCACTTAGCACATGCTCATATCTGACCAATTAACTTAAAGTACAGTGTAGGTGTCCTTCATGTTCTAGTGCCTGTTTATGCCTTTAAATATGCCCTTTTCCATAAGATGAGCTAATAATATGCTAAACCCAAAGCAAATTGAAAATGTGGAGCTCTTGTTCAAAGTTCATCAATTATTTTATGATATTAACAGCAGAACATTAAACAATTGTGGGGCCTGTCTGAGATTTGGGACCTACCTTCCGCTGCAAGGTCGGTACACCCATGATGCTTGGCCTGACTTCCCATTGTTCCCTCCTTTATCAACTAGATTCAGATATGCTCGTATCCTGGCTGCTCTTTGGTTAGTCCAGGCAGCTTCTGCCTGGGGCCTCTCTAGTTGAAGATCTTCCTGCTGGACCATCTCTTTGCTGATGATCTCAGAGACCCATAGTACAACCTCAAGTGTACTAACTTAAACATGGTGGCAGTCCCAGAAGGAGAGGAAAGCAAGAAAGCATCAGAAGACATGTTTGAATAAATAATTGCAGAAACCATTTCAAATTTGATGAAAAAGTTAATCTGAAGTCTTAGAAATCCATTGATTTCTAGTTCAAATTTAAGAAATATAGACCTAAACATTTCATAATATTTACTGTACTTTATAATAAATTCAGGCCAAAGATAGAGAATCTTGGAAAAAACAAGAGAATATTGACTTAAAGTGTTCATGAGACACTCAGTAGCATTGGCATTCTAATACTCATGAATTCTATGGAGGCAAAAAGTCCATCAGAGGATATGTTGAATGTATGGAAAGAAAAAGGTTGCCCATCAAAATTGTTATAGCCATCAATTAATGCTATAGAAAGAGAAATTAAAGTGTTAACATACAGAAAAAACTGAGACTTTGTTGTAAAGAGACCTGCCCTTCAAAAGCTATTAAGGATGACATTAAGACTTAAATGAAAGGACCATAGGCAAGAATTCATATTCATATAAAGAAAGAAAGAACACGAGTTAAAAGTAATTACATAGTCAATGTAAAAGACACTATATATGCATGTATATATACATATATATTCATACTATATATATGCTATATATACATATATACTACATATATATACACATATACACACACATATATATTCATTATATATATTAATTAATATTCATTAACTCTTTTATTTCTTCTATCTTTGTTTTTGTGTGTGTGTTTGTGTGTATGTATGTGGTACTGGGGCTTGAACTCAGGGGCATTCTATCTTGGAACTATACCCCTATCCCTATTTCATTTTTATTTTAAAAGAGGGTTTCACTAATTTGTGGAGGGCTTCTCTAGTTTCTGAGGCTGGCTGTGAACCTGTGATCCTCCTGTACCAATTTCCCAAGTACTGGTATTACAGGCATGTGCTACCACACTCAGCTCTCCTATCTTATTGTTAAGAAACTTCATAGAATAATAATTAGAAGTCAGGCACAGTGACACACATCTGTAATCCCAGGAGGGAGACTGAAACAGGAGCATCACAAATTTGAGGCCGGCCAGGATACCTAAACAAGATCTTCTCTAAAAATAAAAATAAAAATGACTGGGGATATAGCACACTGGTAAAGTGCCCTTGGGTTCAATCTCCAGTATAACACATACACAAAGAAGAAGAAGAAGAAGAAGAAGAAGAAGAAGAAGAAGAAGAACAACAACAACAACAACAACAACAAACAACAATAGCAACAGGAAGAAGGAGGAGGAGGAGAATTAGAGATCTGTGTGAAGGGGGACAAACAATGCATGAAGACATAATTTATATGATAATAATAGCACAAGGAAGCACAAGGAGGGAAAATACAATTACATAGGGACAAAATTTTATGTCATTGAAATTAATTTGGTAATCATCTGATCTACATTTTCATAAATTAAAATTTAGTAAAATGACGGGCATAAATCCTACATTATTAGTTGGATAATGTATGTGGACCTTAAATGTATGTGGACTAACCATTCTAAAAGGCAGCAGTTAACAAAAACGGTAAAATAAACTATGATGCAAATATAGACTATTAGAGACACAATTGTATTCAAAGACCCAAAGAGGTAGACACAGTTCCTTGTACCTGTCATGTGCCTATTGAACTGGCACATTCTGTTCTCAAACCTTGCTTATAGAAATCACCAGAAGCAATTTCGTTTTCATTGACAAGGCTAGCAATAAGCCGGGCATTGTGGCACATAGCTGTTGTATTAGACAGGGTTCTCTAGATTAACAGAATACACAGAATGAGTATATTTGAAAAAAGGGATTTATCAGATGGGCTTACAGTTTGAAGCAATGTAGTCCCAAGTTCCGACTGCACGTGGAGAGTCAGAAGAACCAGTAGCTGGTCGAAAGGTCTAAGAGCTGGAGTCTTAGGATCAGAGCAACCACTAATTCAGTCCCAGTCCAAGATGTGAAGATCAGGAAGCTCTTCGGAGAAATGATGGTGAAGTTTCAGTCCCAAGAGCTGGAGGCCGAGAAGATCAAGAAGCTCTTCAGAGAAAGGCGAAGCCGGTGGCCGACGATCTCAGGCGAGAGCAGATGCGTTTTCCTCCTGAAGAGTCGCACGCACTCTACGCGGCTTCTCCCTCTTTATCTAAGTCCACACCTATCAGAATCCTGCTGCCTACATTCAGGGCAGGGCTTTCTGTTTAATCTGCTGTTACACACCCAAAATCACATAATCTTGGGTGTGTCATGATCAGGTCAAGTTGACAACCTAGACTGACTATCACAGCTGTAATCCCAGTATTTGAAAGGATAGGACAGGAATATTTCAAGATTGAAGTCACCCTCAGCAATTTAATGAGACACTCAGTAACTTAGAGAGATCCTGTTTCAAAAATAAAAAAAAACAGGGCTGTGGGTGTCGCTCAAAATAGAGCACTCCTTGGTTCAATCTCCATTACCAAAAAGAAAAAAAAAGGCAGCAATGAAATTTTTCCTACCTCAGAAATACATCAACTCTCCAGCCCTGTTTTAGAAGTTAGTCTAAACGGGGCTTGATGGGCTCTCTCTTCCACAACACATCATACTGGCCCACTACATAGTTGATATTAGGTTGATTGAACGTTGGGATCAAGTAGTAACTACTCTACAATTTCTAGAGGCTCGGTGTGGAGCATGTTAAGATATATTTTTTAAGATGAAGGATAAATTGTTACAACAGCCCCTATTTTTTATTGATGCATTGTAATTATACATCATAATGAAGTTTAGCATGATAGAAAAATACATGTACGCTGGGCATGGTGGCACACACTTGTAATCCCAGTACTTGGGAGGTGGAGACCAGAGGATCCAGGTTCGTGGCCAGCCTCAGCTACTTAGTGAGGCCCTCCACAACTTCGTGAGACCCAGTTTCAAAATAAAGTATAAAAAAAAAAATAGGGCCGGGGGTGTAGCTCGGAGGTAGAATGCCCCTGGGTTCAATCCATGGTACCGCAAAAAAAAAAAAAAAATACATGCATACAGGAGTCTTTCCCTCCTGATCCCACCCTCCTCCCTCCTCCTCCCTGTACATAATTTTGAAATTGATATTGATAATTTCATCTGTTAATATAACATTATATGAACTGTTTCCCTCATCGAGTTTCCCCTTTCACCTCCTCACCTCCCTCCCCAAATCCCTTTCCTTTATTCCACCAGTATCTTTCCTCATTTACCTGAAGATCCTTTGGTTTCCCAATAGCTTCTACATATGAGTGAAAACATATGGCTCTTCACATTCTGAAACTGACTAATCTTGTTTAGCATAATATTCTCAAGTTCTATCAATTTTCCTGCAAATGACATAATTTTGTTCTTTTTATGGTTGAGTAAAATTCCATTGTGTGTCCCTCTTAACACCAAAAAAGAAGCATAGGTACTAGTGAAGCTCTCTGAATTTTAGAGGCAATATATTTTTCAACTGAGTGAGCTATTGCTGGCCTATTTACTAAAGGACGCTAAAAGATGCTAGTTCTGGAGGAGTAATAGAGCAGGAGAAGGCTCTTCAGTACATCCACGGCTTTATCATTTGAGCCAAATGATCTGCTGAGACAATGGAGCACAGTGTCAATGGCAAACTGATATACTGTTTAAAGCATTTACATACCCCTATATACAAATCCCAACACACTATTAGGCATTTGGAGAAAAGAAATTCCTTCCTTTGTAATATCCACTATTTGTCTTTAAAGATTATCTTTTAGCCAGGCGTGTTAGTGCACACTTGTAATTCCAGTACCTGGGAGGCTGAGACAGGAGGGTTACAGATTCAAGGCCAGCCTCAGAAACTTTGTGATGCCCTTTGCAACTTAGACTCTGTTTCAAAATAAGGAATAAAATAGGTCTGGGGGTGTGGCTCAGAGGTAGAATGCCCCTGGGTTTAATCCCCAGTATGAAAAATAAATAAATATAAAAATAAAAACAAATATATTTAGGGTTCTTTCTGGGACTTGTTAGCTACTAGAGCCAAGTACCAAGAGCCAAGAATTGCAGGCAACTGTCTTGTTCCTCATATCTGATAGGACAGGATCAGCCAGGCACCTGCACATCGTATCTGTAAGTGAATCCATCAGAAACAACTCTGTCCACAGTAGCAAAGTGAACAAAAAGCTCATGTCATGCCCTGTTCATGAGAATAAAGAAGAAGAGAAGGGAATTCAATAGATAACATCCTAAATTGATAATGCAATACTCATCCCATTGTTAAGGATGAATAAATTATATCAAATGTTTCCTATGTACTAGGACAGTCATAACACCTCCCTAAAAGGCAACCATTGATTTTCTATATCTTATATATAAAGGAAATAACACGGTATTCCTGACAGTATTGAACTTTACCTGAACTGCATGCTTCTGGAAAACAAGGACCATTGAGAAATACCCCAGTGCTCTAGGAAATATCTTGTCACAGAGAATTAGTCCTCCCCAAATAACGTAGACAGGAATAGCTGTGTACACTTTCTCATGAATCCCATAAGATTCGTAGATGATTGCTGTTTAGTGTGATAAGGCAGAACATAAACTGCTCTCGTTTGGCCTGTTCTTGCTGATAAAACCTCAGACTCCCCAATTCCCTGCTCTTATTCTCATAAAACTGAACTACTTGACTCCCTAAATCAGTTGGACACAGCAATAAGCATTTTCTCTTTAGAAGATAACTTACACTTACCCTGTAAATTATTATACTTTTAACCTGTAGACCCTCCCTATAAAAGTATAAGACAAAAGCATCTCACAGAGACTCTCTACTTAAGATACAAGGTCCATACCTTAGTGCCAAAGCCTTAATAAAGTGAATTTTTGTCATTGTTTGGATTCTGTCTTTCATATGACGAGTGGTCCTTTCCCTTTTACATGAATTAAAATTTTATCTGTAATTCTACAGAGAAATTCATTTGATCTGTACAGCTATTCATGTTAAATTCACAGGAACTAGGGTTCAAAGAAGTTGTGCAACTGTGAAAAAGGATTTCCCATATCTCATCATTGTAGAGATACAGTTTTCCGAAATGCTTCTGAAAGCATTGTTAACTTTGTCTTACTTGGAAAATGGTTTGTTTACCCAAAAAAGGGTTATTTACTGCAAGGCTAACTTATACAAGATGGAAGACAAGTTTTCTTAGTCTTCAGCTTTTGAATAATTGTTTACTGTTCAAAGATATAGTAGGTTTGAAGACTGTGAGGGATGTTGTAGTCACTTAAATACTCATCAAAAGCTGTATTAATTACTTGAAAGATATGAAGAATCATTATAGTCTATAACTTTGGCCAATTTTCCTGAGTAAACTTATATATTATGCTCAATATATAAGTAAATTTATATATTATAAATAAAGTGAAGTTTAGGGGAATTGGTTTTGTTCTATATGAAGAATATAGTATAAAATGGAGAAAACTGAATTTTAGCTTAGCCTGTTAACAGTATAGGGTATGCCCTGTGTGCCATGAGCCCAGGCTCTGTGTGGTTTAGTTTATAGTGACATCATATTTTTCTCTTTGGTGGTATTGGGGATTGAACCCAGGGGCATTCTACCTTTGAGCTATACCTCCAGCCCTATTTTTATTCTTTATTTTGAAACAGGGTCTCACTAAGTTGCAGACGGCCTCACTAAGTTGCTGAGGCTGTCTGCAAACCTGTGATCCTCCTGTCTCAGCCTCTCAAGTACTGGGATTACAAGCATGTGCCACTACACCCTACTGTGACATCAATTTAATTATTGGGAGCTAAGTAAAAGGAACATCAAACACAATTTAGTCTCTGGTGGAACAACAGATGATTTTCACAATAGTTTCTCTTTAGTAATTTTGTCACCTTGTAAAATTTTAACAAAAAATCCTATTCCTAAGTACCCATAGAAAGTAGGCTACAGAATCAGATGAGTGCCTTAAGTAAAAAGCATTTGGTATATGTAAAAAGAACCATAATTTTAATGTTAATAATTCAGTATAATTCACAGTCCAGCATACCAAACCATCTATCCATACTATTTTAATACCACAATAACTTTTAAGATATTTATTAAATAAATTAATTTATTTTGGGGGGGTACCAGGGATTGAACGCAGGGGCGTTCTACCTCCGCGCTACGCCCCCGGCCCTATTTTTTTTATACTTTATTTTGAAACCGGGTCTCATGAAATTGCGGAGGGTCTCACTAGGTAGAGAGAAAGAGAGAGAGAGAGAGACAGAAAGAGAGAGAAAGAGAGACAGGGAGGGAGGGAAGGAGAGAGAACGCTTGCGTGCGCGCACGAGCACGCGCATGCGCAAGCTGAGGCTGGCCGCGAACCAGAGATCCTCCGGTCTCCGCCTCCCAAAGTACTGGGATTACAAGCGTGTGCCACCACGCCCGGCTTAAATTAATTTATTATTTTCCCTATTCAAAGTGTAGAGTTCATTAAGGATCACTGGTCAAATATTCAATTTCTTTTTATATTAAAAACATAAAGGTCATCGCATAAGGATAACATATATCTAAGTTCTAAAGTGGTTGAAAGATTGCTGATATCTTTGCTCTTTTAAATTTTTATTTATTAAAATTTAATTTGAAATTGATTTTATTCTTTTTTAACTAACTCAGTTTTGTACTTTTATTAGTGTATTTGTAATTATAGACAATAGTGAGATCCAAAGTGATACCAACATATATGCACACAGCAAACATTAAACAATTATATCAGGGAAAAAACATAGCAGGTCAAATGGTGGTAAGTGATACAGAGAAACTGAAGCTAAAAATTTGGAGAGGAGCCAGGCATGGTGACTCATATCTGTAATCCCAGTACTTGGGAGGCTGAGATAGGAGGATAGCAGCTTTGAGGACAGCCTCAGCAATCTAGCAACACTCTCAGCAACCTAGCAAGATCCTGTTTCAAAATAAAAAAATAAAGTCTGGGGATGTAGGTTGGAGTTTGCCCTGGGTTCAATCCCCAGTATGAAGAAAAAAGAAAGAAACAAACAAACCAACCAACAAGGCACTGAAGGCAAACATCACTTAACTTTCATGTCAAACACCTAGCAAGAAAAATAGTACTTTATCGCCACTGATTGACATAACAAAGGCTATTTAAGTGGAGAGGAAGTTTGGGGTGCATACAGCATGAATTGTAAATGGCGTGGCCATGGGGGACCTTACTGCAAAAGTGGCATTGTGTAATGACTTGAAGATGGAAGAAAGTAAGCCATGAATATATTTTCAGAAAGGTTGTTCCAGGCCCCAAAGGAACGAATGTGATGGACATATTTGAAGGAAAACAAGGAATCTGATATAATAGAATGAGTGAGTTGCTGAGTGGTAAGGATAGAGTTGGAGATTAGGGGAATACAATAATATAAGACCAAATAGGCCATGTATTACAATTTTTTTTTCTGATATGAAAACCATTAGGGGTGTGTGTGTGTGTGTGTGTGTGTGTGTGTGCTGCCAGGGATTGAACCCAGGGGTGCTGTACCACTGAGCTACCCACCCAGCCTTACTTTCTTTTTTAAATGTTGAAATAGGGTCTCATTAAGTTGCTGCATGCTGGCTTTGAATGTGTGATCCTCCTATTTTAGCCTCCCAAGCACTGGGATTATAGACATACACCACTGCACCTGGCCCATTAGATAGTTTTTGAGAGTAGAATTGCTCTCTGTAGATAAAAATAATAAAAAAATTATATGGGAAGTATAGTAGTTCATATTTAATATTCTGAATTATTATCCAGGTATGATTATGTTAAATTATATTATCAATCTGAATAAAATATAGATTACGAACATAGAAACCAATTTGAAAAATGATTTCAAAAATTGAATAAGCCGGGTGTGGTGGTGCATGCTTGTAATCCCAGTACTTTGGGAGGCGGAGACCGGAGGATCCGGGTTCACGGCCAACCTCAGCACGCATGCGCGTGCGCGTGATCTCTCTCTCTCTCCTCTCTCCTCTCTCTCTCTCTCTCTCTCTCTCTCTACCTAGTGAGGCCCTCCGCAACTTCGTGAGACCTGGTTTCAAAAATAAAGTATAAAAAAATAGGGCCAGGGGCGTAGCACGGAGGTAGAACGCCCCTGCGTTCAATTCCCGTACCTCAAAAAAAAAATTTAAAAAAAATTGAATAAAGTGATTTTGTGAATATACATTTTAAAATATAAAATATATCATTGTAGTCATAGTTACTGATCTTAAAGTTTATCTTGATCCCAAGAATATTTATCGTCTTCAAAATATATATCTTACCTTGTTTAGGCCTATGAGCTGAATATTTGAGTTCTCTCAAAATTTATGTTGAAACCCGATCCCTGATTTAGTGGGGTCTGGAAACAGGACCTTTGGAAGATCATCTGGCCATGAGTACATCAATAAATATTAAATAATATTAAATATGCACATGTGTGTATATATATTTATATTTATATGTGTGTACATATAAATACACAAACACACACACACACATACACACACACACACACACACACACACACACACACACACTTCATACCAACAGATAAAAAAACAAAACTTACCAGGAAATATTTTGGGCTATTTAAATAAATTCTAAGGCATGTTTCTCACCAGAACCACTGAAAACACATCCTAGTTACTTCCTCTGTGGTCCACATCCACTCCAAATTCTGCTCTACTTCACTAGTGCACTTTTTAAATGTCACTTCCACAAGAGGTTCAAAAGAAGGAAGCCAATTAATTTTTTGAAATTTCTTAATAAAGAACTTGAGTAAGTCAAACCAGAAAATTATTTATGTGTGATAATTTGAGGAATAAACAGATACCCCAAACTATAAAACCCTCATTTCATAACTTATCATCTATTTTCTGTTTAATTTTGTTATGTTTCTTCTTTTCACTTTGAAATGAATTAGTAAAAATACCCAATATGAGTGCCCATATTTAATCCTGGCTTTCAAAGTAAATACTTTTTGAGAGTATTATTGAACTATTTTTAATAGTTTTCCTTGACACTATCCATTCTTATGTGGATAAAAGTACACTGTTTCTTACTATTTCTCATAAAATGGGTTTGCTATAGTTAAATTGACAAGTTAGGAAGTTCAATTTGTGATATCTGGGCTGATATTCATTAAAGTTAAGTCTGGATGGTAAAGCTTCTAGCAGATACGTAATATGTGTCATGGATAAAACAATTTTACTGTTGGTGTGGATTTTTACTTTATTTGCCTTGACAATGAATGACAAAATATTAAGAATATTAAAACTTATGTCAATGAAAAATTGTTGACTTAGGAAAATAAAGTTCATTATTATTGTAGAAAATATGAATGTACTCAAAAATTGTATGTGAGAAAGTGTGATTAGGTGTGGTTAGCAGTCCATTAAAAATGTGTTTATCAGCTGGGCACAGTGGCAAACGCCTGAGATCCCAGTACTTGGTAGCCTGAGACAGGAGACTCGCAGGTTCGAAGCCAGCCTTCGCAACTCAGCGAGACCCTGTTTCCAAATAAAAACGAAAAAGGGCTGGGGGTGTAGCTTGGAGGAAGAATGCTCCTATGTTCAATCCCTAATGCCACCACCAACAACAACAACAAAAAAAAGCAGAAAAGTTTATCATCAAGTACTTGAATCAGTGTCAGTTACACAATTTCTCAGTAAGAGGAGCTCCCTCAATGGCTAAGATCTTTTAGGGGAATGATTGTAAGTCTATGTTTACAGAATGAACTTACTATATTTCTTTAAGAGCAAATGTGTAAATATGTTATGGTTTAGTTCAGTAGGAGATTGTGACCAGTTGACTGAGAACTGTGTACCCTGAATATGGATGTACAGATTCATGATTACAAGAAGTTTATGTCACCAAATGAATAGTTAATTAAAGTTGTCTGACATACTAATTTCAAAATAGAATCATAAGTAATCAACTTTTATGTTTTCACCCATTTCTGTACCTTTTTCTGAGAAATGTGTATTAACATTCAAATACGTACCACAAGTTGTATAAAAAGATGATTATTATTCTTTGTAAGATTCTGGTTTTGAAGAAAAATCATTTTTATTTCAACTTCTGAAAGTACATTGTTTTTGGTGAATATAAAACCCAACAACTTTTCACCATTTAGTTTTCATCCTTCCTCTATCAACATCTTGCACTCCAGTCCCCAGCAAACACTTGTCTACTTCCTTTCTCTATACATTTGCTTACCCAGGATACATATTTCATATAAATAAAATCACACAATGTGGTCTTTTTTTTGATACTGGAGATTGAACCCAGAGGCATTCTCCCTTCAAGTTATACCTCCATCCCCTTTTAAAATCTTTTTGTTCTGAAACAGGGTCTTGCTAGGTTGCTGAGTCTCACTAAATTGCTGAGGCTGGTCTCAAACCTGTTTGTTTCCAAATAAAAATTAAAAAGGTCTGGGGTGTAGCATGGAGGTAGAATGCTCCTGTCTCAAGTACTGGGATCACAGGTGTGCACCATTATGCCCAGCTATATGTAGTCTTTATTTATTTTTTGAGTACTAAGGATTGAACCCAGGGTGTTCCTCCTCTGAGCTACACCCCGAGCCTACTTTATTTTTCATTTTGAAACAGGGTTTAGCTAAGTCACCCATCCTGTCCTAAAACATTTGATCCTCCTGTCTCAGCTTCCCAAGTCCTGGGATTACAGGCTCATACCACCATGCTGAACTTCATAGTTTTGATTTAGTAGTGCCATGATTACTTATAATGTTGAATATTTGTGTGGAGGGGGTACTGGAGATTGAATGCAGAGGAATTCTACCTCTGAGCTATACCCATAGCTCTTTTTACTTTGAAACAGGATCTCACTAAATTGCTGTGGGCCTTGCTATGTTTCTGAAACTGACCTCATACCTGTTATGCCCCTGTCTCAGCCTCCCAAGTACTGGGATTACAGGTGTGTACCACTACACCCAGCTATGTTGAGCATTTTGCAATGTGTTCCCCTAAATATTCAGGTATTGCCAAAGTGGTAATATTAAGAGATTGGGCCTCAAGAGGGAATTAGGCCATGAAGTTTCCTCTCTCCTGAGTGGGGCTGGATTCTTTATAAAAAGACTTGATGGAGAGGTTCATCCTCTGTATCCTTCTCCCATGTGAAACATACCATTCCTCTTCTCCACAGGATACAGCATCAAGACCTCAGCTTGGAACCAGAGAGCAGCCCTCACCAGAGAAACAAACCTTCCAGTGCCTTGACTTTGTATTTTCCAGTTTCAAGAATTATGAAAAATGAATTTTTGTTCTTGAAATTACTGGGCCATGCTGGGCATGATGGAACACTCCTCTAATCCCAGGTTTTAGAAGGCTGAGACAGGAGGATTTCAGGTTTAAGACCAGTAAATTAGCAAGACTGTTTCAAAATAAAACGGCTAGGATATAGCTCAGAAGTAGAAAAGTAGAACATCCCTGTGATCAATCCCAGTACCCCCAAAATTACCTGGTCTCAGGTATTCTGTTATGGTAGTACAAATAAAGGCATGTGTGTTTAGAAAACTCAAAATTAATATGAAGTCAGGAGTGATGGCACACACCTATAATCCTAGTACTTGGGAGGCTGAGACAAGAGGATAGCAGGTTCAAGTTCAGTTTCAGCAATTTAGCGAGGCCCTTAGCAACTTAGAGAGACCCTGTTTCAAAATAAAAAAAAAATATATGGCTAGGGTGTATCTCAGAGGTAGAATGTACCTGGGTTCAATCCCCTTTACAACACACAAAAAAAATATGAATATTGATATGGTTCATTTAAACATTGGTTTTGCTATTTGTGGTTTTTGTTCTACTTATTACTTTTTATTTACCCTCTATGTTTCTTCCTAATTTTGAACTAATTGGATTAACTGAGAAAGTTTAATTTCCATTCTAACCTTACTGATAATTTATTGGCTATACTTTTGTGCTATTTTTTCTTTTAGTTGTTACCCAAGGATTTTTAATGAGACTTCCATCTTAATTTTATCACAATCTACTTTCAAATAACTTTACATCATTTAATTGTAATCTAATCAACTAATAGTGTAATTAATTACAATTTGCCCTTCCGTCATTTGAGAAATATATATCAAAATTATTCATTCCATGTGACACAAACCCCCAAATATATGTATACTAATATTTTAAGAGATTTAATTATATTTTGGCAATTTTTAAAAGTAGAAGTAATATTACATATTTACATTTTCTATTTTCTCATTTTCAACATTACTATTTCTTAATTACATCTTTCTATACATCAAAATTTGTATTTGCCTTATTTTCTGTAGACCAAGGTTTTTCTTTAATATTTCTTTTTTTTTTTTTTGCGGTACTGGGAGTTGAACCCAGGGGCGTTCTACCTCTGCGCTACACCCCCGGCCCTATTTTTTTATACTTTATTTTGAAACCGGGTCTCACGAAGTTGCAGAGGGCCTCACTAAGTAGAGAGACAGACAGACAGACAGACAGGGAGAGGGAGAGACAGAGAGAGAAAGAGCTGAGGCTGGCCGTGAACCCGGATCCTCCGGTCTCCGCCTCCCAAAGTACTGGGATTACAAACATGCGCCACCATGCCTGGCTTTCTTTAATATTTCTGAAATAGTCTTCTGGCAGCATATTAACTCAGCAGGTTTTGTTTTGTTTTGTTTTTTGTTTTTTGTTTTTGCTGTACTGGGGATTGAACCCAGGGGCATTCCTTCTCTGAGATACAGGCCCAATCCTTCTTATTTGTTTATTTTGAAATAGGGTGTCACTAGGTTGCTGAGAGTCTTTCTACAACACTGAGGCTGTCCTCGAACCTACGTTTTTCTGTCTCAGCCTCCCAAGTACCGGGCTTATAGGTATGCATCACCATGTCTGCTCTCAGCAGTTTTTAATTTAGAAATAGTCTTTATTACACTTTCAGTTGTGAAAACTTCTTTTAATTGGAGAAAGAATTTTACATGGACATTGAATTCTGAGGTGCTTTGCCACTGAGCTAAACAGGGTCTCACTAAGTTGCCCACGCTGGCCTTGAACTTGTGATCATCTTACTTGGTAACCTTAGTAGCTGGGATTCCAGCTATGTGCATCACTACATGCAACATTTTTGTTTTTGATTTTTCACCTTAACAAGATGAAGACATATTATTTTCTTTGTCCTTACATTGCTTATGGTATATGAACAATGATTCTGACACTTTCCCCTGAATATAATTTGTTTCTTTTATATAGTTAACCTTAAGATTTTCCTTTTATGACTGAATTTCATCAATTTTGACTATGAACTGCCTTGGTGAAGGTTCTTTATGCTTATCCTGCTCTAATTCTATTTAGCATTATTTATTTTTATACTTACAATTTACATCAAACTTGATTAAATAAATGAACATTATTACTTCAATATTTTTTGCTCTCCCTAGATTCACTCATTTCCTTCTGATTCCAGTTCCAAATATATTAGCACTTCATACTATCCCTCAAATGCTTTTTAAATATATTACTCTATTTTCAAATTCACTGACCTTTGGTTCTACAGGGGCTGGTAATCCCATTCGGTGGATAAAATATGTATTTTTAGTAATTCTTTTTTGTATGTGCTTCCTTTTTATATATTAGATTTATATCCTTTTTTATGTTGATGTATTTTTTCATATCTTGGACATCTTTATATTATCTAAAGTGCGTGTGCTAGTTGAACCCTAGATTAATATTTGTCTATTCTTGAGTTTGAACCACCACTTCTAGTTGGAATGTGAATGTCTTTTCTTACGAATTCTTAAGAATTGTTTGTTTTATGAAAGCTCAAGAGATATTTTTGACTGTCCTCATGTAATCTGTTCTACAAATCTATAGCTTATTATTCAGCTAAAACATCTGTGAAGATTTCATGAACTTTTCCTCTGGCAGCTTTCTCCCCTCTATTTTTTTCTCTACAAATTCTAGCTCCTTGGATATTAATATCTGATGTCTATTTCAGCAAAACTGCTGTGCTCCGCTTAGATTTCATCTACCTGCCCTTGAAAATCTAAATCCCTCTATTCAGAAAGTTGGGGAAAAGTAGGGATCATGTAATTTATTTAATTTCAGGAATTTTAGTAATCTGAAGTCTAAAACTGGACATTATACTTGTTTATGATGATTGGAGTTCATGTCAAATATTTGATATTTCTCCATAATAGACTTTT
The DNA here is from genome assembly GCA_004027185.1 of Glis glis. Classification (NCBI taxonomy): domain Eukaryota; kingdom Metazoa; phylum Chordata; class Mammalia; order Rodentia; family Gliridae; genus Glis; species Glis glis. Next base: position 19,248 of record PVJS01021762.1, read on the forward strand.
TGTTTGTTTTTTTGTTTGTTTTGTATTATGTCTTCCTAAATTGCCCAGTCTGGCCTCAAGCCTGCGACCTTCCTGTCTCAGCCTCCCAAGTAATGGGATTACAGGTGTGCACCACTCTGCTCAACTCATAATTGACTTTTAGAAATGAACCGTACACTTCCTGGGCATTGTGGGACATTTCTGTAATCTCTGTACTTGGAAGGCTGAGACTAGAGGATTGCAGGTTCTAGGGTACACATGGTAATTTAAGGATACCCTGTTTTAGATTTAAAAAACTAAAAAGGGATGGGAGTATAGCTCAGTGGTAAAGTGCCCTTTGGTTCAATCCCCAGTACAAACAAAAACAAAATCCTTTACGCTGGTCATTGTTGATTAAGAAGTGACTAGATTTTTTCCTGTAAAAAGGGTTAGTTTTATTACAATGTGCAGTTCCTTTATTGATTGGTCACCTTGAACTCCTTTATTTGTGATTTTATACTTTTTAGTACACATTCCTGGAAGCCTAGATTATTATCCAAGTGCCTTTATCTTGGGGAATTTAACTTACAAATTCTGTATTTCCTTGGCCTGGCTTGTATTGTTCAATTTCTCAGCACCATTATCCATACTTTTTATATAGTTTTGTGGGTACTTATGGTGGGTGGGTTACTCGAATACTCACTTTCTAGCATAGAAAAAAACAGAAATCAAGATAGATTTTTGTGGTGGTTTGCTATGCAACATTACTTTTGGTGCCTTTTTTTATTATTGTATGATCCCCAACTAGACTGCACACTCTAGGAGAGCAGGAATTTGGTATAAATTGCTTTTTCTTGCAACTCTAGCATTTAACATATTTTTGCTACAAAAATAAACATTTAAAAGTGTATGCTTTGATGCCTGAGAAATTAAAATATTTATGCAATTTAGGCAAAGAATAGAAACTGGAATGCTTAAAATGTATCTTCCCTAATAGCAGAATACTTTAAATACAAGAGTATTGAAAAAAAATGCCAGTGCTGACAGTTAACCTCACTGTTCTGCTGTGAATAGAGTCTTAACCTCTTTCAGCCTTAGATCCTTTCTCGTTTGCATAAATAAAAAATAACAGAGTTGACCTTGACCACTTCTAATGTCCAACCTCACTTTTATATCAGCTATTTTAGAAAGGTAAAATGAGTTCTAATCCATGCTGGGCAGATTAAATAGCCATTGACTTAGGAAACCCAGAAAGAGCACACTGAAAATATTTGAAAAGCATTATTATAACTAGAGGTATCATTTTGTGTGATATGACAGGCCAATATTTCCAGTGATCATCTGGGTAAATTAGTTTAACCCTCTGAGAATGTTTCTTCTTTATAAAAGCAAGCAATTGGATAAGATGACACATAAGATTGTTTTCTGAAATTCCACCACTGCTAAGACAACATACTTTATTACTAATAACAAGTAATTAACCCTCTGGGAAAAACCTTCCTTTTTATTAAAAGATATTTTAAGCTTAGAATTCTGGCACTTGGCCTAGGCATTTCTTCCTTGCAAATATCATATTTAGCCCCTTTTTAGATTGGAATGTGCTAATTTGGTATTTGCATTAATTTTTTAAAAAATATTATGTCTCAGAAAACCACTGCAGATGTCAAGTAATTTATCTTAAAATAAAATTCCATCATCTCACTTGTTCTTGAAAAATATGTAAAAACAACCTCTTTGCTCTGTAGCCCTGTCATCCATGCACACTACACACAATTAATAATTAAATGTCATCAGGAAAGTAGTTGTATTTTGTGAACCTAATGGTGAATACATTTACTGTTACTATCACAATAGCATATATTTTTATCAAGTATTTGAAAAGATAACTTCTTATATTACCTTGAACACTATACATATCTGTTGGATATATTGGTGGTAGGACTCTTGCACTAAGTATTATATTTGTGATTTATTTTACTTTCTTGAGCTTCTGTAGAATTTTTTTTCCAAATTTTTCCACAAAAGTATTTTGAAATTGGAAAAAAATTGATATATGTGTAGATGACTACCCTTATGATAAAATTTTGAGGTAACCCTGGGTGGAAGGAGAGAGAGAGAGATGATAATAAGTAATTGTACTGTGGGGGATGGTGTAGCTCAATGGCAGAGTACTTGACTCACATAATTGAGGTACAGGGTTGGAGTCATAGGCCTGTCAAAAAATCAAGTACACTGTAGTCATATATATGTTAGGAATTATTTCTCAGACACAAGAATAGTAAAATAATGTAATAGACATATACTCATTATATGAAAAAATCATAACCATTTTGTGTATGTGTGTATGTGTGTGTGTGGTACTAAGGACTGAACACAGGGGCATTTTTACTTCTGAGCTAAACCACCAGCCTTTTCTTTTTTTTTTTTTTTTTGAAATAGGGTCTTGCTAGGTTGCTGAGAGTCTCCCTAAGTTGCTTAGGTTGTCCCAGAACCTGTCTCAGCACCTCCCAAGTACTGGGAATACTGACAGGTGTGTGCCTCCATGTCCAGCTAATTATAAGCATTTTTTAAATGTACTTTTTAAATTTCTTCTTTTGTCAAAAACTATGTACTGAGCTGCGTGTGGTGATGCACACTGTAATCCCAGTACTTGGGAGGCTGAGATAGGAGGATTGCAGTTTCCAGGCCAGCTTTATCAACTCAGTGAGGTGCTCAGCAACTTAGTAAGACCCTGTGTATTAGTCAGGGTTCAACAGATCAACAGAATATTGACAGAATTCACAGAATGAAGGGGGAAAAAAAAGAAAAAAAAAAGGATTTATTAGATTAGCTCACAATGCAGTCCTGAATTTTTCTGATTATACAAATTCAATAGGAATTTGGTGGGTTTCCTGTCTATTTGGCTTCTGGGGACATCATGAGTAATCAGCCAACGCCATAAATCTGCATGAGTCAAGCCCTTCTGCTCATCATTCCCCCTCTGCTGTCCATTATTATAGGTGCGACTACCTTGCCTTTGACGATTGAGAGCCAACACCTGACCCTTGTTACGGGAACCAAAAATACCCATAACACCTAAATCCAATAATTGGTCAATTGCGTCTCCCACCGTAAGCTCTGGCATACAGAGGATAGCAACAGCAGAGCCCTTCAAGGATGATGATGCACCCCTCACAAATTTGTTTCTTAAAGTACAGGAGAAGGGAACGTCCTCAGGACATGTCCACTGTGGAGGAGAGGATCCCAAACGGCAAATCCACTCCAACATTCCAAGCTCCCTCAACCTTTGAATCCCCTCATCCACAGTAATCCAAGGAAGGTCAGGTATTTCCAAATCATCCACAGTAAGCCACCTTTTGGTCCATACCTCAGCCAACCAACCAAATAAACTGTTGGTCCCCTTTTTAACATTACGAGCAGCTACATTAAATTTAGAATTTCTACACAATGGGCCCATATTAACAAATTCAGCCTGATCTAATCGTATATTATTCCCACCATTATCCCACACCCTTAAAATCCATTTCCATACATATTCCCCAGACCTCTGTTTGAATGAGTTAGAAAACTCAATAAGTTCCTTTTGGGTATAGCGTTCTTCCTCATGGGTCACAACCTGCACCTCACCTCTAGGGGCCCACTTAGACTTGCTCCTAGTTACAGGCCTAGAGCTGAAAATGGGTGAGGTAGGTGGGTCCTGAAGGGTATCAGCATTACTTTGCTCTGTTGCCCCAGACAATGCTGGAGCATTTCCCCCAGGGGAAGGTGGAGAAACCAATTCTTTAGAGGGGGGGAGTCATCTTCTGGCAGGACAAAACCCTCAGAATGCTCAGATTCAATGTCCCCAGCCTCTTCAGAGTCCTCCCAGATATCCCCATTCCATTTTTTAGGATCCCATAGTTTTCCAATCAGAGCCCTCACCTTAATTGCAGACACCTGTCTAGGCAGAGAATGAACCTTACATTGCAAATCAGCTAATCTCAGGATGAGGGCCTGTGTTTAATTACAGGAGATAAGACTCTCCCTCAATGCACACCGGCTAATTGTTAGGTTTGATATACAATCCTGAAGCTTATCATTTTCCCAAGTTAATTTTTCAAGTGATGCCAGGAGTAACCAGCCGACATCAGTATATTCCTTAATTTTTATAAAATGGTCAAAAATATGAAAGATAGAATCACTAAACTCTTTGCTCTTCACAAGAGGAGAGTTAGGGTAATCAAAAGGGTCCACCTTTTGTATAATTTTAAATAGTTCATACCATGGAGACTCGCTGCTTCCCTTACTAATTGAAGGATGGCCTTCACTTACTTTAGGCTTAATCAAATTGAAGAGCCAGCTCCAGAAAACAAAAAACCAACCAAAAAAACACATTCTTGTGAATTCTGTTACTCTGTACCCCGCTCCTGGTACCAATTTCTGTATTAGTCAGGGTTCAACAGATCAACAGAATATCGACAGAATTCACAGAATGAAGGGGAAAAAAAGGATTTATTAGATTAGCTCACAGTGTAGTCCTGAATTTCGACCACACGTGAAAAGTCAGAGGAATCAGCAGCTGGTCGGGTGGTCCAAGAGCCGGAGTCCCACGATTGAGGCAACCACCAATTCAGTCCAGTCCAAAATGTGAAGACCAGGAAGCTCCTCAGAGAAAACGATGGCAAAGCTTCAGTTCAAAGTCCAGTCCAAGATGTGGAGACAAGGAAGCTCCTCAGAAAAACGACGGCAAAGCTTCAGTTCAAAGTCCAGTCCAAGATGTGGAGACAAGGAAGCTCCTTGGAGAAATGACGGTGAAGCTTCAGTTCGAAGGCTGGAGGCTGAGGATTCAGATGAGAGCAGAAGATCAAGAAGCTCCTCAAGGAAACGGCAAAATTGTAGACTGATGATCTCAAACGAGAGTAGATGCATTCTCTTCAGGAAGAGTAGTGGCTCAGCTCTACACAGCTTTCTCCTTCTTTTTATCTAAATCCTGCACCTATCAGAACTCTGCTACCCACATTTAGGGCAGGACTTCCGGTTCAATCCTCTGTTACACAACCAAAGTCACATGATCTGGGGTGAGTCAAGTTGACAAACCAGACCAACTATCACACCCTGTTTCAAAATAAAAAATAAAATAGGGCTGGGGGTATAGCTAATAGGAGGAACGTCCCTGTGTTCCATCCCCAGTACCAAACACACACACACACACACACACACACACACACTGTACTTTTTTGTTTTTGTCTTCCTTTACCCATAACTATACCTACATGCCATGAGGCCCCCTATCAGGGGCCAGCTGAGGTTGCAGAGGAGGTTTGAACAGTGAGATTTCCAGTGAGAAGACCATACACGCAGTTGCCATCTGGAGGAGAACGAACAACAACTTTATTCACAGATCTGTCCCTTATATAGGGTTCCAGGAAAAATAGCACATGTCCATGCCAGCTTGACATGCACATGCATGTTACACTTTCCCTAGTCATAGTTACATAACTATGTATACATCTGTGACTGCACAGAGTCATGCATTCATTGCTGGCCTGTACTTCTTCTGGGCCCCGACACTCCACCCCCTACAGGGTAGTGGTGCATGACTTGACCAGATAGCACTACATTGGGCGCAAATACCACAACAGAAAAAGAAGGTGCAAAAAGTGATTATTGGGCCTCCAGCCACACTGGCAAGGATAGTCAATACCCATCTCTGGGAGGAGCCCAGTGAGTTTCACTTGGTCCACCAGGTCCTCCTTTAAGACCTGAACAGTCTGTACCTCCACATCCATCTTTGCTAAGGCTTATACCTTCTGCTGGTATTCCAGTATATATACACAGCACTCTACATAAATAAGAGCACACATTCCACCTTGGGCAGCAGTGAGCATATTCAGCGCCATTCTATTCTGCAAAACTACCTTCCACATCTGGGTGCTTTTGTTTGTTAAAAGGGAAAGAGCCCGACAGTATGCATTTCATGCTTCTGTAACATATTGGACTAAAGCTTCTACCTGTAATTCTACATCTGTAACACCACGCCCTGGAATGAACAAGGCTTATGGGTAGAACCAACATGTGGCCTGGCACACATGGTGCCAACAGTGATATATGGGGTCCCAATAATTAGGTTTATGGGGAAGAGTTGGAAGAAATTTGTCCCTGTATGTATGGTTTTCCCCAGGTATACTCTCCTGTCCAATGGGCAGGGAGGTACAGCCAACCATAATGTCCATAAACACAGAGATAACCATATGGGAAAAAAATCAGTGGGCTTGGTCCCTATTAGTTTTCATCCATTCAATCCCCTGTTGGTATCTGGTAAAGGAGTGATTTCTGACACAATTCTTGGGGTAACATTCCAATGTTTTGATTGGTCACAGACCTGTTTGCCTGTTCTATAGAAAAAGGTACTATGCCTACAAGCCCTATATATTCCCCTGTTAACAAGCCCCAACCATTTTCTATAGGATGTCCCAACAAGGGAGTGGTATTATTATGGTCTTGGTGCAACAAATCCTCTACTACATGGCCTCCTTCATCCCATTCTGGACTATTGTGTTTCCAGTAAGGTAATCCAGTTGTCTGCAGTATTAGGGTTATTCACCACAGAAACCCTTCAGCTGCTTCTACTGGCAGTTTGATGCAGACTCATCAATGTTAGGTGTCATGCAGTCTTACAAAGGTGTGTGCCCAGGAAAGCAGGCTATTCCCTGTCATTAACCTGGATAGTAGGATAAGGCAAAAGGAGAGACCATCATAGGTAATTCCTTCCCTTCCAAAAGGATGCAAGTGACATGCTCATCTTTCAAGAGAACAGTGGCTGCTCCAGGGCAATGGTATCACACCAAAGCATCCTGGGTAGGAGGTAAAGGATTGGGAGCATCCTCCACAGTAAACAATAGCATAGGCCATAGTTTTATGACCTAAGCACCTTTTAAATTTATGCCTTCCACACATGTGAGGAGCATAACCAACATAATGCAGGGCTAGGCAGCTATCCAAGGGTCCAGTTGTAAAGTGGGCCTTCTGTCAAAGGCCCCATAGCTCCAGGAGTGAAACCCATGGTCCCTGAGAAACCTGCACATGCCAGGGCCACTGCCAGACATCTTGCTGCCCCAGAGCCAAGGGTTTAGGTACAGGGTATAAGAGGGCTTCTTCTCTCAGCTCTAGTTGCAAACAGGGTTCCTCAGAGCTTCCTGTTACCATCAATGTGTGGGGAATTCCTGCTATTACTTTATCTAAGTGGGTCTGCTCAGTGTGGAAAGGTTCCTCACTTAGCAGCTGCACTGCCACAGGAACTTGTGCTCACCACCTCTTCCAATGGGGGCCAAGGCCTTCAGCCTCTCTTTTAAGAGTCCATTAAAGCATTCAATCATTCCAGCTGCTTGGGACCAGTAAGAAATATGCAATTTTCAATGTATGTTATTGTCCTGAGCCCAGGTATGTACCTGTTTGCCGGTAAAAAGAGTACCTTTATCACTTACCACTACCAAGGGTCGACCGTAGGCCAGAGACAACTGTTCAAGGGGTGGCTACAGTATGTCGCTGGTCAGCCTGCACTACAGAGTAAGAAAAATCCAAACATGTGGCAATATTCATGGCTTGCAGAATATAGCAGAGCCCCTGATCTGTTGGCAGTGGGTCAATATAGTCAACTTTCCATTCCTGTAAAGCTTGCATACCTTGGGGAACCTGTCCCAAGGTTGTAGAAAACCTACATCTCTTTGGATTGTGTTCTGCACACTAAGGACACTGCTTTAGGGTATCTTGTGTTTTATCATGGGTAAGAGGCAATCCTCACGCCATGGTGTGGACATCTACGTGTCCTAACTTCTTATGTAACCATGGTGCTACTGACAAGGGCTTCAGGGGTAGTCAGAGAGTCAAAACTTTCACTAAAGCTTCAGTGGCATCATTACGGGGGTCCCACCAAGGTCTATGTCCCAGAACATGATGTATTATAATTCCTTCCTGGAGGCTCTGTTTCCACAGGTCCTCCCACATATCCTTACCCCACAATGGGAAGCACCCAATCAAACAATCTTGTGCTGACCATCAGGGCAGCCACAGGGTTAATCCCTAGTAGAATCCCAGATATATGTACAGATATGCAAGGGCCCAGTTTCCTTCATAAAACTAACCAGACCACACAGTGCTCAACCCATTGGCTGGAGAATCCTGCACTGGTCTCATATCAAAACAATTCTGTGGTGAGCTGTAAGGCCTCAGCTACCCATGTGGGCAGTTGCCTATGACAAGTGCCATCAGTATGCCATACTTCCACGGGTACAGGGGTTGTCTGTTCCTCATAGGAACTTGGGACATCTTCCACTTCTGTGGGTTCCAATGGGGTGGTCACTTGGAAATGCACTGGCCGAAACAAAGCTTTCCCTTCCACTCAGGGACTTGGGGCACTTCCCACTTCCATGGGTTCCCAGGGGGCTGATGCTTAAAAGTGTAATGGTCCCAACAAAGTATATTAATTGTAAAGACAAAGGGTTACTAAAAAACTGTACTCATTGCTCTAAATACACACTCTACTTGGTCAGAATGGTGTTCAGGCTATTTCCGTCTGGGGGAAATGAGTCCATGACTTCAACCAACCTTCAACCAGTGTAGGTGGTCTGCACCATCACTTACCCAGTACCTGTAATGGGTTCACAAACTAAAATGGCAGCATATCCGGCTGCTGTTTCTCGAGAGAGTAGTGTGCCTTCTACTTGCATTGCTTCGCCAAATCAAGTAACTCTACAGGTGTATATTGAGTCATAGTGATGTGGCAGGTAGATTGTCAGGGTCCAACTAACCCTCCCCTGGGAGCCAAAGGCTGTTCTGTCTCTACCTTCTGCCTTATCAGGGGGTGGGTGTGTCAGAGGACTACTGCAGCAAGAAGCCAGAACAGACTCATTCAGGCCATGCAGGACTCATTCAGTAGACGCTACACATTGTTCAAAATCTTCCTGTTGCCACAGCCTGTGAACCTCTTGCTTTAGCTTCTGAATGACATGGCTGGCATGCTGCAACACCACCAGCAACACCTAGGCCATCAGTCTTGCTGCCTATCAGTGCACACCTGGGACATTTGGCTCCAGAGCTTCAAACACTCTCTGGACCTCATCTCGCTGTTTGACGTACGTTGTCCCAATCCTCTGGTGGGGTCCATGCTGCCAGATACTTCAATAACAGGAACCATAGGGAATTCAGGGGCCATATCTCCTCCACCCCAAGGTGTTCTTCCCAGGGCTGCTTCTCCAGAGGGGCGCTGGGGACACTCACCTTGTCCTGCCGACTACACCAAATATCATGGGCCCTATTGCTAGCCCACTGAGGTTGCAGGGCAGGTTTCAGTGGTGAGTTCCCCAGGGAGAACTCATGTGGAGTTGCCATTTGGAGGAGAACAAACAGAAACTTTATTCACAGACCCATCCCTTATATAAGGTTCTGGTCAAAATGGAACATGTCCATGACAGCATGATGTGCACATGATGTTATATTTTGCCTAGTCCTGCTTATATAACGATGTACACATCTGCGACTGCATGAGATGCACCCACATCTGTGGCTGTGTGGGGTCCTGTCTTTACTACCGACCTGTACTTCCACTGGGCCCCCACACATGCATATATCTATAAAATTAAAAATAACAGCTGGGTGTGGTGGCACACACATGTAATCCTAGTACTTGGGAGACTGAGACATGAGGATTACATATTCAAAACCAACCTCAGCTACTTAGCAAGACCCTCTTTCCAAAAAAGAAGAAAATATAGTAATCGGGTTGTATCTCGAAGGTAAAATGCCCCTGAGTTCAATCCTGCAGTGCCACATATACGAAAAAAAGTTAAAATTGAGTACATAACTTAATTAATAGTATTATAATTTTCTTTCTATTATGGCATTATTAGTTTCCAAGAATTATTCCTTCTCTCCTAATTTGTTATTCAGTTATTTATATCAGTTTTTACTTGTGACTATGATAATCCATTATTATTATTTTCATTAATTTTATTCTTATTTTATTCTAGATGGGCCTTTAGATCTCTTCCAATCTATCTACTGCGTCCCTTTGACATATCCATTACTGGACACCCTACCCTCTTTATTTTATTTGTTTATTTAGGGTAATGGGGACTGAAAGGGGAATTCTATCTCTGAGCTCTACTCCAGCCTTCTTTACTTTGAAACAACGTCAAGCTAAATTATCACACATTGGTCTCAAACCTGTAATCCCAATGTTATAGCCTCATTTCCCTTTTCTTTTAAAAACATGTCTTTACTTTCTAGTTCCAAAAGAGGTTCTTGGCTTATCTTATAATAGCTTTTTGGGTCCTAGAATCAGCAATTTCTTTAAGATCCTCTATTCCTCATTCCCTTTTATTGGTGAATGGTATGAAAACAATATCTAGGTGCTAGGTGTTCTTACTGTCACTCCTGTATGTCTCTACTTTAATTTCTTTCAGACATAAGAATTAGGAAATACATGTGTGCTAATACAGATGCATACAGGAATCTATGTATTTTTCTATGTCAATATCAGTATGTGTGTGTATTCTTTAAAATCACCTGTTTCCACAAAAACCTTCAGTTCCAATTCAACACTACAGGGTTTACAATCTTCCTGCTATTCTTATCTGCAACTCTTTTCTCCCAAAGTGAGAAACATTGCTTTTACTCCACAAAATATTTAACTTTCTTAATCATAGAATAAGTATGTGTTAAATTTAGAATTGAAGATATCCCATGAAAAACACTTTTCTTTCTAATGTATTATATTTGTACACTTATTTTTATTTAAACTCAGAGGATACAGTCAACTTACTATTTTTTCATGATAAAATAAGGCTTATCTTCAAAAATAATATTTTAAATGGACTTGCAGCATTACTGTTCAGTCAAGGGAAGGGATAGAAGATTGTGTTCCAGGATGAGGGAAAATCCAAAAAGAGAAACTTTTTTGAGTTTTATAAATAGAAAAATAGCCAATATACACTTTGTGAGATCTTTATGTGGTACTCTAGAGCAATTAACTACATATCCCAAAAAGCAAAATCTAATGACAAAAGAAGTGTGACAGAAACACCAATGTCATACATATTGCTTTGCTTGAGGAATGACAAATCATTTCAGCTTCTTTGTCCCAAAAGCATTCTGAAAGTAAAACCAATATGTACATCGAAATAATATTGTCAGTCTGTAACTGGAAAGTGTCAGGAAAAAAGCTTCATAATTGAAAATCTACTTCTAAAATGTATTTCATATTTGTCTGCATTCCCTCCTACTCATTATTATCATCGCCTAGAGTCAAGAAGCCTAATTTTCAAGTGATCTTCCTTGTAACTATTATGCTGTTCTACTTCTCCTGGATTAGATAATTAACAGAGTAGAGGTTAACTTCCTATTGGTTTCCTGACCATAAACATGTCTTTATAGCAAACATGGTTGTAAATTTGGGAATTAATTAATTGATTAATGACACATGTGAAAACAAGAGTAATTTGAGGCAGCTTGACAAACAATGAGTAAGAAATTTCTGGAGAGGAATGTAACTGTAATTCTATGGAAGTTCAAGAAGAGAAAAAAAATCATCTTTCAGATGATAACCGACAAGTAATTAAAATAAACAAACATATTAATCAACTTAAATATCCTTTGTTATATAAGTCAGCGACAATCAAGTAAAGTACTATTTTTTCTTGCTAGATATTAGACATAAAAGTTTAAGTGATATTTGACTTCAGTGCTTGTTTTGTTTTGTTTTTTAAATTACTACTTGTATGTCAACTCTGCCCCTAAATTGGATTTACTATGCAGCTTTATCTTAAACTATCTCCATGTCTTGAGTCCAGAATTTCTGTGATTCCTTTATATTTCATGCTAAATCTTGGTTCTCTGGTTACCAGGTGATAGTGCTGCTATATTCCCTTCATTATGGTTCATTTTGAGGGTGGGATTAAAAGAAAGATTTTGAATGGAGGGATTCAGAGAAAATTGTGTGTGTGTGTGTGTGTGTGTGTGTGTGTGTGT